>JBAMAW010001081.1:0-87757 GCA_037043295.1 Amiota minor
GAGCACGCTAAACAAATGGTACTTCATTGTGCCACATATTGAATCTAAAACTCCTATGTCCAAGACAGGGACCAACCATACAGACTTAATATATCATTGCAATCAGATGAACTGTAAGGCCACGAATATTTTAATTTTTATACAATACATCTGTGGAAACAAGTCAAAGTAGCTTAAGTCGAAAATCAATGAAATCAATGTTAAAAAAAACTATCTCCATTAAGATATTTTGACATGTGTATTACAGTTTGAAATAACTAAAGTTATAAAGTAAAATGATATAGCTATGTTTCCATGCCAGTTTTTTCGAAATTCCTTAGTGGAAATATGTGATTTGAAGCGGCGAAAAACAATAACATTCAAACTCAATTTTCGACTTAAGCTACTTTGACTCGTTGCCACAGATATGTATTAGATATCAATCAGTCAGTCAAATTTCATTACCTAGCTTTCGTATTTCATTGCTAAGATCAACTTTCTTACTCAATTTTTACTTTTTCACCTTTCTTGTTCAAGAGCAAAAATCAAATTTTGTATTCAATTCATAAATTTATTTTCAATGTTCAATTAACAAGCTTCCATAATCAATTTCAATATTCAATTTTCAAATTCAACTTCCATATTCAATTTTTATGTTGAACTTTTTGTGCAATTTCCAAATTCAATTTCAACATTCAATTTTCTTGTTCAATTTTGAAATTGAACTTCCATATTCAATTTCAACATTCAACTTTATTGTTCAATTTTAGCATTCAACTTCCATATTCAATTTCAACATTCAATTGATGTCAATAATGTTCAATGTCTTAGCTGAACTTTCTTACTAAATTTTTACATTCATATTTCTTGTTCAATATCAAAAATCAGATTTCATATTCAATTCATAAATTTAATTTCGTATTCAATTTCAACATTCAATTAAATATGATGTTCATTTGCTAAGCTCAACTTCCACATTCAATTTTCACATTCAACTTTCTTGTTCAATTTCCGAATTCAACTTTCATATTCAATGTCAACATTCAATTTTCTTGTTCAATTGTCAAATTCAACTGCCATGTTAATTTTTACGTTCAACTTTCTTGTTCAATTTTCTTGTTCAATTGTCCAATTCAACTTCCATTTTAATTTTTACGTTCAACTTTCTTGTTCAATTGCCAATTTCAACTTTCATATTCAATTTCAAAATTTAATTTTCCTTTTCAATTGTCAAATTCAACTTCCATATTCAATTTGAACATTAAAGTTTCTTGTGCAATTGTCAAATTCAACTTCAATGTCTATACTCAACTTTCTTACTCAATTTGTACATTCAAATTTCTTGTTCAATAGCAAAAATCAGATTTTATATTCAATTCATAAATTTAATATAGTATTTAATTTCAACATTTAATTATTGTACATATGATGTTTAATTACAAAGCTTAACTAACATACTAACTTTTTGCATTCAACTTTCTTGTTCAATTGCTAAATTTAACTTTTATACTCAGTTTCCATATTCAACTGATATTCAAGATGTTCAATGTCTAAGCTTAACTTTCTTACTCAAGTTTTACATTTATATTTTTTGTGTAAGGCACTTCGCCGCTTAACTGGGGCTACTTGGTTTGTGCGCAACACCATCTTGTACAGAAGCGACGAAATCCTGCAAATCAGCAATCTTCATCAGCAAGGTCTACAGAGCCATTCAAGTCGCCAGGCGGCAATCCTCATTCATTGCGTGAGCCGACGCTGTGTAAGGAGACTCCATCCTACTGACCTTCTAAGTTGAATGTTACCAGCAACTTAATATTAATTGCCAATTGAATATTCTATTTGATGTAATTTGTGATTGCGAAAATGTTATAAAAAGAAAAAATTACACAAAAAAAAAAAAACTTTCTTGTTCAATATATAATATACATATATATTTAGGAATATTAATATGAATCTTTTTAACTCCTGCAAGAGTTAAAAATATTGTTGAGCTATATTTCTGGTATTACATTCTCGCTTCCCGCTTCCCCCTTTTTTTTTTTTTTTTGAAGAAACGGACTGACACATAACAAATTCCAGAGACTTACCAAATGAACAACAATGCACTCCTCTTTGAACTTGTCCACAGTATTCTTGCATTATAGCGTCCCTTAATTTAATCAATTCATATTGTAGTGCATCAAGTGGGCATCACTTGAAATGTCTAAGCTTTATATGCAACATTTGATTCAACTGGATCTAAAACTAAACTAGTTCCAAGGCTAACCATACGCATACATAAAATTTCATCGATATCAGATTAACGGTATGACCGCGCATAAGACTCATACAAACAAACAAATTTTATTATTTATATACAATACATACATACTAGAATAATTTGATCAGACTAAATAAAATCATGGGGCGAGTCAAATTCGTATTATCTAGAGTCAAGCGCTCATATTATTATAGATATGCTTTGGATATATTTTCTCAATAGGCAACTTATGCAAATTGTGTATAAAAGTAAGTCCGTTACTATCATTGTTTGACATCGCAGAACTATTATTTCTTGTACATATGTATTTACATATTCAGGTTACGATATGTCCCACGTTTTTATTTAGTCTGATCAATGCTCTTGATTGATGAGGAGAGTGGTGTGATGACCTAATTAGTTTTTAGCTTTTAGTATGTTATCTGCATCAATATTATGTTTCTTTACAAATGGTTTTAGTTTAACTTAAAAATTTCTAAATTTAGCAATTACAATAAACTTCTTGAGGTCGTGGTACAATCATGACCATTAATAATATTATAGTTAGTATGAAGTGTAAGCTTTCTTGCTGTAAGTATTCGTTCTCTGATATGATGATGATGGTCTAAAGTTAAATGATTTGGACTTGAGAAAATAGTATTTAATAATTTTAAATTTCAATTGAACCTTTTTCAAACTGAGGATGATGTGCTAAAAGAACAAAAGTTGTTGCAAATAGAAAAAATTATTAGATCCCTTATTGTTTAGACAAGTTCTTCGTTTATTTGTCATAAATGTAAATAAGTTCACTGACTTCAATGTGCTTGCTGCTAAACAAGCGCAGTAAAAGTAGTAGCATCTAATCTTTCGAAGTTGAATTGCTGCTGTGTTGCTGTTGCTTCTGTTACTGGCGATGTCGTTGTCTTTGACTTTAGTGTGTGGCAACTTAACACTCTCTTACACATTAGCAAATTAAACAAAAACAATGCAATGAAAAAAAAAAAGAAAAAAAAAAATTATATATATATACTCGTATGATTGCAATGCAAGCGGCATATTCCAGCAGGAAGAAGCTGTAACAATAACGCTAAAGGAAGCGGAAGGCAATGGGAGTGTATGTTAACGGAAGTTGCTTGTTTTGTTGTTTGACTAACTCACTGACTGTCTGACTTGAATGACTTACTTTGCTATTGCAATGGCTATGGGCTTTGGGTAATAGTTAAGTACATATATGTATACCTATGTCTCTTCTTCTTTATTTGAATATGTATATTTATTTATCCTATACACGTACTATCGTGGGTAGATTAATAAGTCATTATAAAAGATTTTGATTTTTTAATAATTTTCTTATTTTTCAATTTAATCTCCTTTTAAGTCAATTCATTTAGTGCAGCCTTTTTCCATTTTTTGTATTTCTTCCAAATAATAGGTTTTCTCAAGATCCTCAAAATAGCCGTTTGTTTCAGTGATGACCTCTTCATTCGACCAAAACCACTTAACGCAATTTCTTCAAATTAGAAAAACTAGAAATGGTTGCTGAGAGTAAAATTTGGGGAAAATACTGCTTAATATATGGATTTTTTCATTGACGACTGCACACCTGTATTGCCAAGATAGAGAAGCACTTTATAGATTGTTTTATCTTTTTCAAGGTATTCGAAGAGGATGACACCGCGTTAATCCCAAAAAAAAAAAAACGGTCGTTATAGCCTTGTTGGCCGACAGACCCACCTTGGCCTTCTTTGGTTCATGTGCACTCGGAGTAGTCGATTGATTTGACTTTTCCTTGGTTTCGGATATATTGTGATAGCCCAATGTTTTGTCCACGGCGCAAAAATTTGTTCGGATTGCGGTTGAAAATCGCTAAGATAGCTTTATCATGTCCAAATATTCCTGTAAAATGTGATGACATGCATACAAACTGCGCCACCTAACGTACTTTCAATTTTCTAATGTCAATCCATCGACGATTTCTGGAGTGGCCACCATCGCAAAGAATTCACTAAACTTTTTCTTAACCAATGACATTAGTGATACACAGACCCCTTAGTATTTAAAAAGCATTTCCTTGGTTTCGGTTTCCTTTTAAGCAAAAAATAGTGTTTGATGAGCCCACGAAATTCACTTTTTTCCATTTTTTTTCAATACACAAAAGAGTGTTCTTTTAATTGCCAATAAAAATAAAACCACGTGATATCAGTAATATTGATACTGAGAAATCAACAGCTGATTAGTGATGGATTAACTACAAAATAAAAAAAGAAGAAGTTATCGATGCTAGGAGCTCCTTCTCTTAGATTTTCTAAGTGCTTATTGATCTACCCACGTACATACTAGATGTATTTTATTTTCCTTTTGAAGTCTTTGCTTGTTGTCTAACAAGATATGTGACATATTTTATGTTATTTAGTTCCTTTTGCACTTTTTTATAAATATGAAACTTTAATTCTTATAAAATAAAATAAATTGTTCATATTGACTTAAAATATACACTGTTCTGCATGACCTTTGATCAGTCTCATGTTCAGATCCAATTTCCTCAGGCAATGAAATGGCATCCATATTGGCACCAAGTCCTTTACTTGGACTGTCTGTAACCAAATCATCATCATCAATAACACCAAGTAGACGACGGGCCAAGTCATTGGAAGCTGGATGTGGTGTACCATCACCAAAGATATATCCTTGTGGCTATTGTAGTCCATCCAAAGCTTCAACAGTGGGATGTGAACCAAAATTGGGCACAAATTCTATATCATTTGGATTCAGTTCCGAGTGCAATTCAGACAGGAAACTAGTTGAACGATGATTTTCAATATTAACTGGATCATCATTTTCCTTATTATTATCAAAAGTATTGAAATTTATTTGTGGTTCATCAGCATCGTTTATACCAAGGAAATTGATACTTCTGGATTATTCAATTCAAGTGGATCTTAATCAAATGGTGTTTGATTCTCACTGAGACTGTTCGTGCCATAGGTCATGTCAACTGAGCTGGGTTCGTTATCGTCATCGTCATCATGTATATTGTGCTTTTGCAATTGTTGTAATAGTTGTTCTTGTTGTAGAACCTCAGCAGCATTGTAACCATCGTTGTTTGTATTGGGATTAAGAAAATTACGAAAACCATTATCATCCAAATCAGATGGTTTAATGCCCATATCTGCCAATTGAATTTTATCAGTTGATGGTGTGTTTGTTGTTGTGGTCTCAGTAATTGAAGTTGTTGAATTAATTATATCAACATCTTCATCATCGAGGCGAAAAGCACCAAAGCCGAGCAGCAAGTCGCCATTGCCATGAGTTGCTGCTGAATTTTGTTGCGCCTTTAAAAACAATTCCTCTTCTTCGTTATGGTCACCACCATTACCATTACCACTGCCGCCGTTGCCAACAACAAATCCACCAATATTTATATCATGATGATGATTTCCATCGGTTTTGTTGTTCTTAGTATTGCCAAGAATGAATGCGTCTTCATCAAAATTGTCGTCAACATCGACGATGCCGCCGCCCATTATGCTTTTTTAATTATTATTTCTTTCTGTATCGGTTTATTTATTTATTGAACTAGCGTTACCCGGCGTGCGTTGCTACGTCCCCTGTTCATGCTCAGTTATTAAAACAAAAATGGGCCAAGTCTGAGTCAGACTCGTTCACGGAGGATTCCGTACCGGATTGAGTTTTGTATGGGAGGTACTCCCCTAGTGGTCCGATTTGACTGATTCCAACAAATGTACCGCGCCCATATCAAAACCTTAATGTGTCTTAATTTCAATAATATACGTACAAGAGTTCATAGTACACTACACCGAGCTGGTCCCACCAGATACACAGCATCATCTTCGAGCCATGAATGTTCGGTTTTTTTTTTTCGGTCATAGTGTATCCACTTTTCATCGCCGGTCACGATGCGATGCAAAAAACCCTTTCTGTTTTGCCGTTGGCGGAGTTGTTCGCACATGCAAAGGCGCCGTTCGATGTCCCTCGGATTCAACTCGTACGGCACCCAATGTCCCAGTTTCTGGATCATTCCTAAGCTCTGTAGGCGATGAGAAACGGCTTGCTGAGTCACGCCCAATAAACTTGCAAGTTCCTTTTGCGTTCTACACGAATCATCATCCAGCAAAGTCTCTAATTTTGCATCCTCGAACTTTTTAACGGGACCGGGACGTTCCTTGTCTTCCATGCCATATTCGCCATTTTTAAACTTTTGAAACCATTCCCGACACGTTCTTTCACTAATATAGCTTTCACCATAAGTTTCTACAGTCATTCGATGCGCCTGAGTAGCATTTTTTTTCGAATGATATGCAAAAAGCAACACTTCCCGCAAATGGCCCTTTGTAGGCTCGAATTTTGCCATTTTCGCTAACGAACAGGACAAAGCACAGTCAAAATACACAAGCGAGATTATTTAGAGTTGTTGACCGATACCTCAGCTGGCTATGTAATGTTTCTGATCGTACTTATCGACCGATTAGCGGCGCTGGCGCCATCTATGGGAAAACGGCGGTTTTCTATTTGTACGGCCAATAATAAGTACCTGAATTTTAATGGGAGTTTGTATAGGAGGTACCCTCACTAGCGGTCCGATCAAACTAAAATTTCGACAATATAAGTTCCTGACGTATAGACAACAACCATCTAAATTTCAAGATCGTGGAATTACTGGATCGTATAGCTGTTATAGAAACCAAATTGTTTCGTGTGTTTAAATTTTTGAAAATATTTTAGATTTAGTATTTGTTGCTGATGCCCGGATAGAACTATACATTCAGTGAAAATCTCTCTCTTCAACTCTCTAGCTATTGCGGTTTATGAGATATGACCAGAGAACGGACGGACAAAGAAGTTTGTATAATAGGGTTCCATTTGGTATCCTTTGGGTCCGAAACCTTAAAAAGTTGGACATCTTTGTATATAAAATTCGAATGTACGAAATTTAGTGACTCATAATCTTCTAAACGACTACCAAGATAGTTTATGCTTTACTTGAACCAAGTAGATGGCGCTGTTGTCGAGAAACAGGCACTTTTTGACCAAAATTTTAACATTTTTTTATCTAGCGCACACTATATTAAGCCGATATTTATATATTTTTTTAAATGTCAAATGAATGCTAATAAAAAGAGTTGCATACTTATGTTTTTTTTCAGTTTTTAACTTGTAATATTATATAATATTTTTAAGTGTAAAGTTTTTGAAAACCATTACGAAATCAAGCATAAACTGGGACAAGAAAGAGGCAGTGTGTTTCGTTGTTTGTGTTTCGTATTTGAGGCTATTGATACATTTTGTGTTGTTGATAAGGGAAGTGGGGTGGTCGCGTGGTAGTCGGGTACCAAAATCTAAAATGTGTTCTGCCTATTTTTTTTCTCATCTTCTTTCCCGAATTTAAGTATTACAAACATATTTCGAATACCACGCTTACGAAGTCGAGGGTACAGCTATATAAGTTATGGTAACAGTTGGGAGACGCTGGAAAGGCAAAGCTTTCCACAGAGGATTTGTGATAGGCTAAGTAATACCGATATAACAGGTGCTAAATAAAGCAAAGGAAAAACGGTAAACAGCAAATTAGTAAGAATTGTGCTGGACTGCTTTGGATAATATTGTAATTTCTCTCTTTATGTTAGTCTGAGTCTGAAAGGGACATTGGAAGCACATAGTGCTGAGTTAAACGGACTAAGATTTAAAGAACAAATGGTAATTTACATAAACATTTAGAATAAAGCTTAGTTTAATTAATCAATTATTACAAATTATTATTATTATTAATAAAAAATAACGAAAATAAAAATATTAATTATGTGTAATTGAAAGAAAACAACCAAAAAAAAAAGCCTTAAAAACTATATTATGTATTTAACAAAGAGAAGAAAAAAAAAAAAAACTTGGTAAAGGACAATTACAATAAAAGATGAAAATAATCCAAAGGTTAAATATAATTGAAACAAAACATCTCTGACCCGGTGGGGGAATTTTTTAAAGCTATGCCCCTATTCATTGCTTACTGTGGTCAGAGACATTAAGCGAACCGGAGAAAAAACAGTCAGGATAGGTGAACAAATCTGCGACGTCCAAATCATATTGCCTGTATTGTGTTCCGAATCCCGAAGGCTGCGAAGGATGATGAAGTTTAGCGCTGTGGGTAAAATCTCAGGCGAGAGGACGTGATAGAATTTATTATATAAAGTATTTACATAAAACTCGGAAAGCATCATGGCATAATTGGTTGTGCATAATAAAATATATTGTATATTAATTTTAATTTTTAGATAAATATTTTTAAGATCATCATCATTATCTTCATATAATTCTCGACAAAATTCTTTTCACACTCAACTCACGGTACGAACATCCGCACCATAGTGCCACTCCAAATTAGTTAGCCGTCTTCCTCATCAATGGGCAACGGACAGGGGTTATGATTATTCCGCTTGTACACGCCAGCTTCTGTCTTTATTGTGACCACACCACCCCTAGTATTCCGACATCTGCCTTGCCTTACTACAAAAACGTCAGCTAGGGATGTCAGACCACATGATCTAGTTAGATTAGTCTGCTGGGCACCTGAAATCAGAATTTTCTAACCTTATAGTGTCAATCTCCACTATCTTCCCATGCCACCCATTGTAATTCAACAGCATGGTCCTAAAAATAATTACACAATTAGTCACAGAATGGATATACCTGTTCCAGATGTAAGGCAGAACTGCGACCCTTACTTGGCAGAGCCACTAAACTTGGTGTAGGTTGTGGCCAACTTTCAGGGATTTTAACACAGATGGTTAGTGTTAGATGAAAAAAAATGTTGATGGGATAATCTTGTATAGCCGAGACGTAATCTTAACAATTTGCATTGAGTAGTTCGCATACATACGTTAAAATAAAGAAAAATTGGAAAGCCAATTTACTGTGTTGCGCTGTGTTTTTATACTCTTCACGGAAATGAATAGTATTATAAGTTTGTCATGAAGTTTGTAAGAAGGAGACATCAGAGACCCCCTAAAGTATCTTGATCGGCTCGGTTAGGCGAATTGATTAAGCCATGTCCGTCTGTATGTATGCAAACTAGCCCCTCAGTTTTTGAGCTAGAGAGCTGAAATTTTGCACGAACCTTTCTTTTAACTGTAGGCAGTACATTTGTCGGAACCAGCCGAATCGGACCACTAGGGGGGTACCTCCCATACAAACCACCCATTTGAATTCATGTTCTTATTAGAAAAACTTTTTTGTTTTTTGTGCTATCGAACTGAAAGTTGGTCACTATCAGTTTCCAAGAGAGGCGCAGAACATTTGTCGGAAACAGCCCAATCAAACCACCAGGGGGGGTACCTCCCATACAAACCACCAATTTGAATACTACAATGAAACATTCACCGCTTTCTGTGAAGAGTATTTCATCTTCGGCATATTCGAAGATAACGTTCTTACTAGTTTCGTTAAAGTTTCTTTAAAACCAGTTGTTTGGCAAAGTTAGATGTAAATTAACATCTTCCTCTAAACAGATACTTCAAGAAGTTGCAGAACTATACCAACAATTTGGCAAAATGTCTATCGGACACCAACATGGATGTTAGGCGCCTGAAATGGAATCATATTCATATTGGATGTTCCCCGTACAAAAATCAGTGATTAGATTGGCATTTAAGTTCGCTGCAGCCTCAACAATCCTGTGATTTTAAAATGATATCAACAAAATGTGTAGTTTATCACTAGACAGATTGTAAATAAAATATTCAGGTTTTATTACTTATGAAGCAGCGAGTCTCTGCTGTATCTTTACATGGAAAATACGTACTTATATACATACTTGCAATCTATTTGACCAAATAGATTTCTGCATCGTTTCATATAGTTATAGCTCTTTGATTTTTAATGTAGGGTTTTCGAAGTTTCCTTTTCATCAATCAGTTCACATTGATCAACTTTGGGTTTTCAATGACGCTGCGAAGTTCATCAACGAAATATCCAGATGCCTACCACGATAATTAGCACTATTGCTAACTGGTAAAGACTAAAGACTCACTAAGCCACTCCAGTTTCCTAGTTGAGTAGGTTAATTGGAAACAACGAGAATACGTCTTGGTAATAACTTTTATAATAGCAAAATCAACAAGCTTACCACAATATGATGAGAGCAAAGATTGAGAGTGCAGTGGTTTTCAGTTTCGGTGAATTGCAAATTTTAAGTAAGGTCAAGTATTACAATTATATTCTTTTTTATATTTCCCATTTTTACTCACTAAAAGCAAATTATCCGTATCCACGCATAATTGTTAATAACTTTTTCTCCAAATTGCAACCACAATTTCAAGAGGCAAATTTTTCTGCGTAAAAGCCCGTTCATTTGGACATTGGAAAACAAGGAGTTTTTATGCTACAAGTACAGTCGAATCGTGATAATTCATACCCCGATAAATCGAAAACCTCAATAATTTGTATCAAACTGCTGGTGGCTTGAAAAAACTTGGTTAATTCGTAAAAATTTTCAAAAATTTTGGGCCCTTCAGTAGTTCGTATTGAATATTTAATCTGGGGTAAATCGTAATGTATTTCTAGAACCTATTCTATTCTAAATTTGGTTTTTGTCCTTAGCTTGCTGAATTCTTTCAAAGCGTTAAGCTTTTACGAGAAAATGTTAAACAAACATACGCATAAAACTTTATCAATCTTCTATAAGCAAAACAAAATTTCATAATTTGATAATAGAGCAAAAAGAAATGAGGTGGCGCTACGTCAAAAGTTTCTTCAATTCAATAGAAGAAAGAATTTAAAATCAAAGAATCCTCAAGCAGTAAACTCAAGTGAAAAGAAACAATCTGAATATTCGAATATAGAAAAGTATCTACTCTTGTGGCTTATACAACCCGGGCATATTAATATTCCCATTGGGGGCCAATTATTAACAGGAAAATCTTTATCTTTTGCCAAACAACTTTAAAGCAAGCAGTGGTTGGCAGAGTCTCGATAAACCAAAAACTCCAGTAATTCGTAAAAAATGCTGTTCATACTCTCGGCATTCGACTGTACATACATACTCGTACATTTTTCCTACAATAGTGGTACTTATATACATAGGTATATAGTAGAAGCTTTTATCAACAAGTGGGCGAATTGATGTTGCATTGAAATGCATTCGGCTTGAATCGTATGAATTACTTATGGTGGTGGTAGTTCTGTATAAGTAATACAGTGGCTCAAAGTAAGAATGGAACAATTGGATTTCCTAAGTTTCTACTTTAATACACAAACTAACTACCAAATATTTAACAAGAAAGATAACTGTATTAAAATGTAAATTTAATATCCATTTATTATCAACAAACCATGCATGCAATGTTGACAAATAGAAGACATAGGATAGCTGGAAAGTTCTTTGTGCTTAGTTGGTAAAATGAAAGAAGTTTTACTGTAACGATGAAAGAAACCGAAGGAGCCATGAGCAACGCGAACGAAAGCTTTCGTAAAGTTTTTCAAGTCACTTCGTGATGTCAATGAAGTTCAGTTTTTGGTATAAAAGAAGCAACTTTGGCAATGTTTGGCTTACTTGGCGATTGTACGCTTGGCAAAACGTTTTCTCTCCTGTGCTACAATTCTGAACAGAAAACAACGCTTAATCGTTCATCATAGTACTACTACCTTCGTTCGTACGTTCACTTTGTGCTTCATCTACATTGACTGTACGTTCGTTTAACGTTCGTTTATTTCGTTCGCTTGTTCGTACGGTCGGTCGTTCGTTCGGTCGTATATTCGGCAGGACAGCGGACGGTTGACTGCTTGCTGGTTGCTCCTCCTTTTTGAGGATCGTAATCCAAGCGCACTAAACGCGTCGCGTCGACAAATAATTACTAACTTTAAAATCAAACAAAATAAAGAAATAAAAATAATAAAAAACGCCAAGCATTTTAGTTCTTTTTTTTTTTCTAAAAACAAAAGCATATATTTTTTTTCCGTGAATGACAGTTTTTTTTTGTTTTTTTTCTTTCACTCCGGTGAGATTTTCAATATCTAGTGCAACTAATTTTTTTAAGCGTGTTATGCGAGTATCTGTAAAAGTAAGTTCTAAATTCATTCATTCATTTATTCATTGTCCTCATTGTTGATAGTTGTTGATTTCTCTATGTTTTTGTTTCCATTATTCATTTATTCATTCATTCTGTGTGTGCGTGTGTGTGTGTGTGTGTGTGTGTGTGTGTATTGAGGAAAGGACACCACAAAAGTGAAGTAACAAGTGTTTTTTGTTTTTGTTTTGTGTTTTTGAATTTTTTGAAAGGTTGGCGCCAAGCGAAACTGGCCTAGATTCATGCACTTAAGAAATTGTAAAGCGTGTGCGCTCTAAATCACGCGAAAAGATCCCTTACGTTTTTACATTTTGTCTTATTCTATTTACGTGTTATCCTTGCAATGGGTAAAACACTGCAATTCAGCTAAATACGAGTATACCTTCATTCATTCATTTACTACTTGCCTGTTCCTTTATCTTTTATCAAACTAATCTAATACTAGTTTTCATTTAGTATCTACTACTACAATTCCAAATGTACATATGTACATGTGTCTGTCTGTCTGGGTTCAACCTTTTGGAATGGTTACCTTAAGAGGCTTCAAAGAGTTTAGATTCACTCAATTATTTCATTTTAGTTATTCATTCATATGATGGTGCCCTGGTGTCCTGGTGGTGTTTGTCTAATTACAAAATTATAAGTCCTATGAACTTCTCTCGGATCCAATTGGCGTTTCGCTTCGTCACGATCCCTTTTTCTTGCTGCTATTATCGACCATCAAATGCATTTCATTGTCATCCTGTAATCTTATATATTTTATTTAATGTACAATATTAACATATTTTTTTTCTTTCCATTTATCTCCTCTTAATAATAATAATAATAATAATAATGAAAATAATAATCATTAAAATACTAAATAACTAAAAATACGCGACAAATATTTTTCACGTGTTTATAAATAGACTAAGGTAAGTACTATCCTTGTATATCCTTAAATATGTTGAAGGAGTAAGTGATTACATTGTTCTTTGTGCCCCTCTAACCACCAGACACTTTTAAACAACTAAATAGCGTGTATGCAATCTCAATCTATTGTAGTATGCATTTTTTGTTGTTGTAATACAACTACTACTTAGTACTTTATACAAATGGGCTTAACACCATGAGGAATCCTCGACGACGAATAACCATTAAATACCACTCACATTATTCTCTCACTTAGTTAGTTAGTTAACTAAGTCAAAAATATTGAGATGTACATACATATGTATGATGTAAGGATAATGGCTGGAATATGAGTATTGTTTTAGGTTTTTCATACTCGCACATTAACATTGCTAAGCTAAAGCAGACATGATTAAAGAGACAGAAAATACTCGTCGTACAATAATTGATTGTGTTCAAAGAAAATGTCCAACGAGGACAATTTACTCAATTTCGTACACTTAGGTGAATACATTTACGAGTATCTAAGTATCTACATATGCACAACCAATAGGAAGGATACTGTTACAAATGGACAGCGAAATAGACAAAGGCAGGAAAACTGAATGCTTAATGGATGCTGCAAGTCCTCATATTACGTACATACAGGACACATAAAACGTGTACCTACCGCAGACTACGAGTAGACATAATTTTATCTAACGATGTAATTATGAAGAGAGATTACAATATTTGATTGTGAAAACCCGAAAACCATTGAATTATCGCTTTTTACATTAAAAAAAAAGTTGTAAAGCCCATCGAAAAAGAAAGAGACAGCATAGTATCCTTGAAAGGGATAACAGAAGAAAAGAGATAGCATATGTACGAGTATCCTTCGATGGACAACGATTTGCAAATAAAATTCTTTCATAATTTTCTGTCTCTTTGTTTTGACAAGATAATTTAAAAAAATAAAAGAAAACTCGAATTTTCTATACTCCAACAAATCGAGTTGCAGTAGTTAATATACATCTTCATAACTCATACACAAAAAAAAAAAAAAAAACACACACACAAGAAAAAACTAAGTCGAATTTTCTAAGGAAAACATGAAATATACGTAAAAAAATGTAGACTTGGAAGAGAGCATCTGTAATTTTCTTGACTAATATTGATAAAGATCAACACTGATGGATATTGGATATTGAATCCTAACATAACTTCCACTACTATTCTTGCGTAGTAGTTTATTGATGTGGACAATGACAATGAGATTTGTACTGCAGGTAGTAGACAATATTAATGAACATTATCGCTCAGAGCTTGTAAATCTAACTCCAAGTGCCATGGTATGAAATCGAATGGATGATGAAGGTGGTTCGGAAGAAGAATTAACCAAAAATTCATGATGTTACAGATTCCTTGACAATCCTTGAAATTCATATTTATAATTGAATAATACCTATAATATTATTATTTATTTTTATTTGCTAATAAAATTCAATATTTATTTATTTAACTAATAAATAAATATTGAAAGTAAATGATGATTAAAATTAGGCTTAAAACTAATTTATTTGATTGATGAAAAACAAGTAAAAATTAATCGTAAGATAATATGTATATAAGAAATCCACCCTCTGTCTCTGACCCGTTGGCGGAATTTTATTTCAAGCTTTACCCCTACTCATAGCCATTTGTGGTCAGAGACATATAAACTAGCTGGACTGAAGGTATGTGTAAGCCAATGAGCGATGTCTACTTCATCCAATAACAATTTGTTCCAATGCCCGAAGGCAACGATGAACGATGATGTTAAGCGTAGAGGGCGAGCTCTCAGGCGAGAGGACATGATAGAACTTATTGTAAGGAGTGCATAAAACTCGGAAAGAATAATGTATGGCATAGTTAGTTGTGCATGTACCTATAACAAAGGGAACGAAATTTAAAGATGACACTGAACACAGAAACACTGACGAATCAACATTATCGGTAATAAGTTTGTGAAGAAAGATTATGTACATCAAGAGTTATTTAGCGATTTTCCAATGATGGGAGATCTATAAGAAGAAGCACGAAGTACAAAGAGAAGGAATTGCTTCTGTATCGACTGAATGCGGACTTGATGTTTTTCATATTGGGGGCTCCAGACACACGAGCAGTATTCAAGTACTGGGCGGACTAGAGACATGAAAAGAATCTTAGTAGTGAAGAGGTCATTAAATTCTTTAGACCATCTTTTAATAAAACCGAATACAGTCTTACAGTACAGCCTTATTAATATTGTAGTTGAGGAAATATGATGGTTGAAACTCAATTTACGGTCAAAAATTACTCCAAGGTCGTTGAAAGTATTGTAGAAACGCTTATAAGAAGCTAAATGCGGTTTCATATGATGAAACGTCATGAACATGCATTTAGCGCAGTTTTGCTCCAAAAGATTACATAAATACCAAAATTGAAGTGAGGTTAGATCCTCTTGTAGGTAGTCTAATATGCGAAATGATATTGTTAAACGATACTCAGAGTTTGACATCATCAACATGCATCAGAATACGAGAGAAGAAGTCTTGACTTTACCTAAATGAATATTTATTTATTTATCTATTGCAAACTAAAAGACTTAATTCTAATAACAATAAGTGTAAACTGAAGCAATTAATTAATTAATTATCTTAATTTTATGATATTATTATTATTATATTGTATTTTTTTTTTTTGTATTAAAATTTAACATAATAAAACTTTGCCTTGAAGTTTGTAATGCATAGCATACAATATATTATAAATTCCAACTGGCCATGTCTTGCAAGATTACTGGAAAACGTATATTATGAAAATATACGAGTAATTCACTTTGAAAACTAAAGAATTTTTGTTGTTTCAATATTTCCATACGATAATTAAACTTATATTTTTTTAAAAAGATTATCAGAACTTTCTTTTTGTATTGACCATCAATGCTGGTCTTACATTTCGTATGATGTATGTAATTTGTACAAATTTTCTACTATGAAACACTTTTGTTACAAGATTTTTGTGCAAATTAATTATTTTATCAACAATATGAAGGAAAAACTTCTCCTTGGGGTCTCAATAAACTTTAATAATAAATAAGATAGGCGTTTTTGTTGTCATTTAATGTAGATATGACTCAAGTGGGAATTTCTCTCGCATCCCTTCAAATATTTGTTTCTCCATGCTTTATTTTGTTTGTTCTCGTGTTTGCTTTACTTAAATTGCAATATTTACTGAGTAACGTGATAGCGAATACGATAATAACAATAACTATTGTACAATATACCCCAACGTACATAACAGGAAGCAATAGCAGATAGATGTACATACGTACATACATATTTATGTATACTCCTACTGCGGTGTAATATATATATTGTATATATATATATGTAGGTAAATACTTAGTACAATGTAGGTATACGTATTATGTCTAAATGGGTCATCATAATTTATAAGGCGAGCTAATTGATCTTTGCTTTGTTATTGTTCATCATAAGTATGTGTGTCATCCTCTTTGCTGAAGTTTGCGAACAAAGATTAGAATAAGTCTAACAGCAAGAATATTCCTTCAATTAACGCTGGTATTAGTGAAATGGTATAGATTTTCATGTTTTCTATGCAGAAATAAGTTTTTGCAAATATATATGTAGTCCATACTTATATAAAAACTAGAAGAAGAGGAGAAAGCTACATGAACTATGTATACAATATTAGTATGTTAATATTTCCACACATTTAAACCATGAAAATATAAAAAGAAATAACTATCTTATGCTTCCTAAGAATGAATCAGACCTATAAGAACATTATAGGCAACGTAGGCCCCAAAGCCCATGAATTGTTTCCTTTCAGAAAGTTTATCATGAAATAAATATCTCTATTTACGATAGTATGTTTTTCGGCAAAACTTGCCAATAAAATTTCAATAGACTTCTCAAAAATTTAAGGCAACAATAATCCGAGAACGTAAATTAACCTTCTGGAAAAGAGAAAATAGTATTTGCAGTTACAATTATTCATATAAAAAATAGCATACATACTCATACTCATTCAATATATTTCATTATATTGACAACAATTCAAATGCAATAGTAATTCGATAATCTAATCTAATCTAATCTAATCTAATCTAATCTAATGATTGCAAGCCCATTTGTTATTGTACTTAGAAACATTCTGATTATTGGGTTGCTCTAATGCATGCTTACTGGATCTACTGGTTTTTGTTTGAGATACCTTATTTTAGTCCTTATTTTATATCAATAGAAATGCAGTAATTTCATTTGAAACACAATTTATTGAAGTTCAAGATACACTACCTACTTATAATCATAATAATTTTATTTCAAACTTGAACTTGGAAAGTGAAAAATTCTCAACTCATATTATAATGTGATATTCATTGGGTGTATATACTTATTTATTGCATTTCCCACACACAATACAATATGACTGAGAGTATTAACTAAATCGGGTTCGTAGCCCACACTGACATAACACGATGTCGTGGGACATGAGGTAATGTATAAGAATCTCTTAGGCATTCAATCGAAATAGCTGCGTTTTTTTTTTTTTTTTTTGCATAGAAAACGTAATAACATGTCCAAGAGTTAGTTTTTCCATTTAAATCTTCTTCTTTATGGTTCACTTATTCAGAAAGTTGCCATATACCAATCAGTGTAGAAGGAAAATTAAACAACAACAAACTTAATTAGCAAAGAACTATGGCAATCAAAAATTCATGTGAATAGCAATACCGGCAAAGTACAAAGTTGCATGGATAAAAGATGAAGAAGACTGAAATTAGAAACCCACGCTTTAATAAAACTAAATCAGCATTCTCATTGAGACCATAGCGCGTGTGAAAGTATCTTTTATGTGTTGAAAATTGTCTTGTGTCATGTTAGGAAACTCAACGACTGGATTCAAAAACCCATAAACATCTTCATTTAGAATTTCTTTTTTTTTTTTATTTGTAGTCTAAACACAAACAGAAATCTCAAATAACAACGCAGTGAAGGACGCCAAGCAAATTGTTTGCATATACGAGTATGTTTGGCTAATTTGAAGTTTTCGTTTTTAAAAAAATGTATTTATTATAAAAGAAATCAAAGTTTAATGTTTTTAATTAAAAAAAACAAACACAAAAACAAAAAAAAAAATGTTTTAGATTGTTTGTTGTTGTTTCACCTTTTTCCTGCGCCAGATCTTTTTAATGATTCCATAGAATGCATTTGTTCAAATAAGCACGAGTAAGTGCCCCAGAATTTGATATTGTAACAGGTTATCTTTTAACTGGTATTAGAGCATCATCGCATTCTGTCGGATAATCTTTAGTTTCTCCACTCATAGTACCCGTATTGCAGTCTTCTATTAGTTACAGTATGGGAAAAAATCTCGAAATTGCCTATTTACCAGCAAGTGCAAAGAGAACTCAGTTTTCCAAGCGAAAAATCCATAAAATAGAACTTTGTCTTAAAGAAGGATTTGAGTGTGACACTGTTAATAATTCATTCAGTCTGATAGCAAGGCTTCTCTACAAGCACTCAATGCGTTCGAGAACTAATCGAAGATTGCTTGTTTTAAAAATTTTTTATAATTAATTTTAATAAATAAATAAATATTTGCTCAAAAGACTAATATCATCTTATCTTGGTAACTGGATACCCACTATGGGTATCTTGGGAACGAAGGGGCAGATGAACGTGCTAGAAAAGGAACAGCAATCATCCTCATTACACGGAGCGATTCAACAAAAATCAAACTCAAACAAAGGCTTGATAATAAATCGCACTTCCCTTAGCCATACACGAGAAATAGTAGGGTAGCAAAGAACTAACTTCATGTCAAATAGATTTCTCAAAAGAACACAAGAACTACTGGGACTAACACGGAAATGCATTTGTATAGTCTCAGGTTTATTAACCTGTCTTTGCAGAACAGTCATAATGATCAATGTAGATTATGAAATGAAGAAGAGGCAAAGCATTGACCATGCCACTGTGTGGGCCTTATAGTGGACGAGACTCCACTATCTGGGAAACCAGTATAAGGAATCAAATGGAATTACAGATTTAAACCTGAAGAAAATCTTGGAATTCGTAATGAATAACAGAATCTTGGAGGAACTGTAGTTGCGGGGCTTTCAAAATATGTGTTGTACTAGTTTGCTCCCTTCCAGTGACGTTTTTGTTTCTATCACGTCTTGTTTTGAAGGACTACACATCGATATTAGTAAACATTATTATTATTGACAAAATAGGTTCTTTTCACTTGTGATTTTCAAGATGAATACTGAAACAAGTAGTCGCCACCAGTGCAGAAATTCACCAAACAAGTTTTGTTACGTGTTTAGGAAATATATTCTTAAGACTCAATGGAAAAAAAAAAAAAATAATATCTGAAACTGAATAATTCCCATATTTTGAACGTATTGATAAACCATGCATTCTGTAACTATTTTGTGTATCATGTTATCCTATGCTCCTGTCTTAACTATGCCATTTGCAATAACGACATTTCGAGCAAACCTACCATAGTAATCACTACAACGATTGCTACTATTGGATGACTGATATACGAGGATTATCGCAGAATGAATCAAGCGTAATATCAAAAACCCTACTGTGAATTTTATATCAAAACCAATAGCTCAAAGTGTCTTTGCCTACTTCGGATAGATATACCGAGCTAAGAAAATAACGATGACATGGAAGTTGACAATCAAGATTCCGAATTTTTACTCTCTTCAAGTGCTCTACATCAACCGCATTTAATTCAACAACAGAAATTAAATGATTAGATACGGGACTTAAATTTGTCTATTATATAGCTTCTTCAACATGTCTTAATCTGAACCTGAGTGAGTGAGTGAGTTATTGTCTACGTAGCTATGTTAACAAAAAAATTTATGTTAGAGAATGTCATGTCTCATCTACTTTTTTATTTTTATTTTAGGTCAGTAGTATGGTTTATTTATGTATGTACGTACCTTGTTTGCTAACTTTTCTTAAGATGTATACAATATACTTCATAGTCTTTATAGAATTCGTTATAGTTTGTAGTTAACGTCATTTCTTATTCTGTTATCGCTTAGGGCGTTTGTGTCCTTACGAGAAAAACAACAAACAAAGATGACAGCAAAAATGTAAAATTAAAAATGTGTGTCTTCATACTCCTGGAAGATTAATAAATCTGCGTTACTAATTTCTTCATCTAACAATAAAATTAATGAGACTCAAAAAGGCAAACGGTGTGATGATGTCACTGACAGGGAAAAAGGGTGACAAACAGACTGACTGTCAGACAAATGAATAGAAAGACAAATAAGGTTGGCAGGACATTGCCATTGCTTGCCATTTTCTGTTTCTCAGTCTATCTTTATACAATAATTAATTTAACTGTTATCTATGATAATAAGTAAATTTGTTCTGAAACTCCATACTCGTAATATTAGGTCTACGTACACTAGGTTTGAGTAAGCTTATAGCATGACTTTGACAACCGATTAACTTGAACTTGATTGCGTTTCGTAGGTTTGACATTTGACAATTAGAATCTGTTAAAATAATATCACCATTCACACAACATGATTGTACAATAGGTATGTATGGAAATAAATTCTACTTCTTTGAAGCAATTTCATAGCAATTAAAAGCTTGCCAATAATTGATAAATCTATCACAATTCGCATTCGAAAAATACTATCGAATTTCTTCATATCCGTTCCACAACCACAACCACATCCACAAACATCAAAATCATCTATAGACGATGCTTAAATTTGTATTTGCTAGTCAATGGTTGATCCACAAATATTTTCTCACATTAATGATTTTTGGAATGAAACTTGTAGTTTTTAACAGCTAAAACCCTTCATTAATCTATGTCCACCAACCATCTAAATAACAAGACCCTAAGATTACTGAATCGTATAGCTCCCATACAAACCCAAGTTCAAATTTATGTTCCTATTAGAAAACTTATTTGGTTTTCTGTATTCTTGAACTGAAATTTTGGATGGTATAAGTGTCTGACTCATATTCACTAACCTTGTACTCTACAAGACCCCAGTATTACTTGATCGTATAGCTCCCATAAATATGTATATTTCGGTCTCAATGTAGAAATGCAGTATGATTAATGACTCTACCCTAAGTATAAGTCAAATCAATAATGAAATATATCTGTATTCTATCACACACTCAACTTTTATATATTTACTATGTAGTGGCTAAAAGTTCTAGGCCAAATGAGATAATATTGTACATCAAATTTTTACAGTAAGAATTTTATACCCGTTCTTCGTAGGCTGTAATGGGAAACAAACATTTTTAAATTTTTTGCAAATAAAATTTATACATTTTCTTGCCTTTTCTTCTGTATTCTGAAAATTACACATGACCATTTAATTTTTTTGTGGTAGAATTTAATAATATTTATATGCAATCAACACATAAAAATTCTTTTCAATTTATGAAGTATGTAATTTAAATTGTTTTTGAGATAAGAATGTAGAATTTAATCCTCTTAAATTGCATTTATTGTATTATTTAAGCCACATGAAATTATTATTGTAGTTCACAGCATGAAGTTTTTGAAGTTGACCCCAAAGTATTGAAATACAAACATAAAACGACAATCTAAATAATAAGATGCTAGACCGAAAGCCACCATCACAGATCCACTGTCCAATGTTTATCTTCATTTTGTATTTCTTTTTGTTTTCCTGTCTCCCATTCTGTTCCATCATCATCATCATCATCATTATCATCATCATCATCAGCACTGTCATCATCATCATCATCAACATCATCTTATTGTTATTTTGTGTTAACTAAACAAATAAGTAAACAATGAAAAAAGAAAAGAAAGTTGAGTGGCCGTGTCCTTTGGTGATTTTTTTAACGAGCATTTGCTTGCCTTCTTTCTTCAATTATATTTTTCCTCTTCCTTCACTCTCTATATTTGTCACTGAAATAATTAATTGAGTGATGAGTAGAAAGTATCTTTTGTTTTTTTTTTTGTTGCGATAATTGTCAAAAATTATACTTAAAATATTTTTGCCTAAATTGTTTATGCAAAAGGAAAAAAAAAAAAAAAAATTGAATTATAAAAGAAAATACATAAATGAATTGCAAGGATATGGAAGATAAAGATAAATTGTTTTTTTTTTCTATAAGTTTTCATCATACTTTTCTCATTCCTAGAGAATTCGTTTATGTTGTTCTTTAATAATTTATTGCTGCTTAATAATTTACGCTGGCATATACTCATAACTTACATAATTATAAAGTTGTGCCAAGTCACAACAACAGTCAACAAAATTTTGACTTATAAGTGCTGCTACTACATATTGTAGTATGTACATACTCATATGTACATATGTAGAAGAAATGCTAAACTTTATTAAACTGAAGTTTATCAACTTTTAAGAGTTCATAAGCACGCATATCCTGGACAAAGTGGCAAACCCTTTTTATACTTATGACGTGTCTTATACATCAACGCTTAGCATAACATTATAGGCATCATCATCATCATCATCATCATCATCATCATCATTATCATTATCATCATATTCAGTTGTTGTCAGTTTGAAAATCTTAAAAAAGTTTCCATGTTAAAATATATATATATATATATCTCAGAAGTAATAAAATAAAGGCAAAATCATAGTCATCTTGGCTGTTATTTTGAAAACTCAAGTCAAATATACTTGTATAATCCCATTTACGACAAATATGTTGCACACATGTAGGAAAATATTTTGTATACGAGAAATCATTGACCCAACTTGCTGTTAACAAAATATGGTATGGAATATGGCATAACAAAAGGTGTCGTTTGAACTGATAGATCCGTTAGGCGTCGAGTGGAATGAGTGAAATTTAGAAAGTGAGCATTGAGTAAGAATGGAAGAAACGAAAGTCTTTATGTGCAAAGTAAGAATTGAATTCAAACACAAAGCAACCCGCATAAAATAAACGATGATATAGATTTTTTTTTTGTTGATGTTAATTTAATGACCGAAGAGAGCTGAAGTTAATGAGTTCACAATTGCTGTGAAATATTTCAATTATCACATATTGGGTGACAACAAAAAATGTTGCATACTTTTATGCGGACATACTACGAGTATTTATGTATGGTTTAGTATGTTTTTAACATAATCATCATCAGTTTTCTTTTTTTGTTGAAAAATTAAACAGTTTTATTATTTTGTTTTTTTTTTTTTTGTTTGTTTCTAAAACTCAACAGGTTTTATGGTTATGAAACGCAATAATATTAGGACTAATGTAAAGATGTTGGTAAAGGCAGGTAACTTATTGTATGCAGATGTGCTAAACATAAACATAACTCTTCTTAGCCAAGTTTATATTTAATAAGAAAGATAGATAGATTTTGGCTTTAAAGTTTTGAAGTTTGATTTTAGATATTTACATATATCTCAAAGACTCTCTGCACACATTAGTTTTTCTTCCAACACTTCTGGATGCTTCTTCTGGTGGTGATTAACATTAGTTGAGACATATTTAATTCCAAGGTATCGAAATTGTTACTTTGAAAATGTATATCGGTGGCATTAATTTGACCTTGAGCTGAATCTATAAAGGAAAACTTAATTTAACCAGTCTACGATCACACACAATATCTGCTAGAACCACACACACACACACACACACACACATAGAATTTGTCACACCAAATTCATGCGCTGATTTTACATTTTCGGCAAAAGATTCGAACTGGGTATGAAATGAAAATTGATTTGGTTTTGTTATGCTACGAAACACAATGAAACAATGAATGCATACAAATTGTACAAATTTCCTTGTAAAAATATGAATAATATGCATAATAAAAAACTGTGGGAAAAACTAATTAATGAAGAATTTTTTACTTATGTTTCGTTTATTTTACTGACATTCTTTTCTCCTTCTCGAACAAAAAAAAAAAAAAACAAAAAACTGAATGAATGCATTCAACGAAAAGTCACCACAATAAAATAAAATGCAACAATGCAAGTATAGTTAAACAAAAGAAAAAAAAAAAAGAAAAAAAAAGTCAAAGGCTTAACAATAACCATAACAACAACTCAACATCATTGTTGTTTTTGCATTATTTCAACGCCTAATAAGAAAGTCATTCTACTTTCATTTGCATTGTTTGGTATTATTCTTGCAATAAAGGAAAGCAAGAAGAATTGCTCTTAAAATAAGCGGACACTTGTTACATTGCATAACAATTGTTAAAACATACTTACCTCCAAAGCTTATTATCATCCTAATTGGTTCTATTGTATATAAATATTTTTCTGTTGAAAAATTTTGTAATTTTAGTTTTACGCGGAAGTATCATAGCATCATCTATTAATAGTACAAGGAATCAGAAAAATGAAGGTTAAGTACTCCTTGAACAATGATAGCTTACGTCCATTTCATGTCGCTAATTGCTACTTTATAACTGCAGTACAGTTTCACACAGCCTCCTACGCTTGTTGTTGAAAATTCCAGGTTCTAGCGGTGATTCTGCGCAATTTAGCTGATTAAATTACATGAGATTTGGTCCAACACATCTGAGGAGTTTTACATGGAAACGCTAATTGGATTAATGCAAAAAATAACTCTGAATGCAACACGCGTTGAATTCACGACCTTGCTTCATGCAAAAAGCAAAAATAAATAAGGTTTCACTGAGAAATACTAATTGTATTAATTGATGGATGATTTCAAGCAAAACTGTATGGACACAATAATTTCCAACTAAAACCAAAAGGGGAAAAATTTATATTTACGAGTATGCTTGTGTGCTTTTTTGAAAATTGTAATTTTATTCCATTGTCCTTGTTTACTCTTTTTCAATGTACATACGTACTCGTACATACGTTTAACATATATGAATTTGAGTATTCATGGACGGATGACACTGCATTTCTATCTACAAGTGATGATTTACTGGATGCGTCTTTGTTTTTGTAGACAGTCAGTTTACCATGCTGGTGAAACGAGTGAATGTATTTAAACCACAATATCTTCCTGTTGCCCCTCAGGCTCACTGAATAACAAAGATATTCCCAAAGCTTTGAGTTGACCATGGGTAGAGAACTAACGCCCACAGCAAACCGCAAAAGTTAACAATTAACATCAATTCAGCTTTCTCTCTATAATACACTTCTTTTTTTGCAAGACGACATTGAAATCTGTATGGATGTGGGATACAGTTGTTGGCCACCACTTTGCTTTATAATATTGAGTTATTAATGCAAAAATATAAACTAAAGTTTTGCGTAGGTAACTTGATGATCTCTAGGGAAAAAAAAAATTGAGGTGTGGCTGTTGCGTGCACACGATGGTGTGTTTTTTTACGTGAATATGTATAAGTAGGGGATAATATTTTCGTTGAGTGTATTCTATTATTTTTGAACATAGAGAAGTTGTTCGGATTTTCATGTTATCATTTCATTTATGTATGGTGGTAACACAAGTGTAAGTGTTTTTCCTTTGGTAATCAGTAGGATGAAGAAAGAATGCAACAAGTAAAGAGAAGTTTAACTTCGCCTATGCCGAAATCGATATACTCTTCATGCAGCTCCTAAGAAACGTTTTTGCCTACGCTCTGTGATAGGGTATTCAGAAATATTTGATTATTGATTTGACTTATGTTTAGGGTATAGCCATTACACATATAGCATTTCAACCCTGATGCCGAAATATTTGTATGGGAGCTTTACGATCCAGTAATCCTAGGAACTTGAAATTTATATTGTTGTTGAATCCTATATTCAGACACTTATACTGTTCAAATTTCAGTTCGATAACAAAAAAAAAAAGTAATATATTTCTAATAGGAATATAAATTTGGATTTGGGTTGGTATGGTAGCTATACGATCCAGTAACCCTATGGTCTTGAAATTTAAACACTTCATGGATATTAATTAGAAAATTATAGTATTTAATTTTCAATTTAATAGTGGAGATAACAAAAAAGATTTTATTATAAGAATCTGCTTTTTAATGCGTGGTTTGTATGGGAGGTACCGTCCTAGTGGTCCAATCTTCACTAATGAATTCGCACATGGGGGATTATTTTATATAATTCGCTATAGAGGTGTTCGCTATGAAGAGGTCGCAGTGTCTTGAAAATGACTTGGCTATAGAGAAGTCTTTGATATTGGGGAGTTAATTATAGAGGATTGTAGAAAACTAATTCATAATGTTTTTTTCTGTTGTTTTTTTAAATCTTTGCAATCCATAGATCTTCACTAATTTATTAGCACTTATTTTTATATCATCAATATTCTAGATTGCATCAACTAAAAAGTGTACCACAATCTTCAGATCCTGATAATAAAAATTTATATCGAAACATACAAACTTGTGTCGTATGACCCAAACACAATTGGTTTCATATTAGTGGCAAATTAGTATTTTAGTGGTTACACTTGCCTACTCAAGAGAAGTTATTCTTTGCACATATTATTAAAATTTTAGGAACACCTTCTGGTTAATATACTTTACTTTAAAATAAATTTTAAAACTCCTTTACGGACAAACCAACTTCACGGTGGATCGGCAGGCCTATGGCGGTTTGATTGTTTAAATTTTTAATACAATAAACTTAACTGAGTTTAATCAAATCCAAATCTTCGTATTTACAGTATTTCTATTGTATCAATCAATCACTCATTCAGTATACAAAGAAATATGAGTAATGCTAAGAAGATTTTGTGTAAATTTGTTATTGTGTTGAACTGAATGCTTGACAACGTTAGGGAAACATTGAAAGTATAGTACCCTTGACATATTGACAAAGAGTGTAAATGAAAAACATGGTGTTTGGTCATGTTGAAATCATCATGTTTTAAGCGCTCAGCGGTATTTGAAGGCCTCTGCCGTGTGGCAAGCAACACCAGGGATATTAAAAAACAACGAAAACAACAACCAGCACGCGACAATCGTACAACGATTTACCATGCCTTTTCATGGCTTTTGTAATTTTTTGTTAGCCAATTTTTTTTTTTCAACACTTTCGTCCCAACAACATCCTTTTTACTTTATGCAGATTTATTCGTATCTGCTATCAACCGACCGACCAAACAAAAAATATTCTTAATTTTTTTATTTTGACGCGACCCAACACAGACTCAACTTTATCAAGCACTTGACTCGATGACTGGCGATTACAGCCGCATTGTTGTCATAGACATTTAACTCTCATTGCGAAATATCAATGGTGGTCTTTTAAGGGGAGACTCTGCAAGTGCGTTCAAAATACCCGGTTCGATTTTTTTAAATGCCTCTTAATGGAGTTGATTTCTCCACAAAAGATAAATGAAATATGCAAGAAATTTATGCTTAACGTGAATCAATCAACAATGTTGCACTCATATTTACCATAGATATAATATACGCGTCAAAGGTTTACATGAAACATTCATCAAGCTACAAAACATATTGTATTGTACTAACTTTCACACTGAAAAAAAAAAAAAATTACCCAGCCCTGAGATTTTGTGCCTTCTAATATACAAATAAACACTACTTTCCTGACTACTATTTAGTGCCATTGCAAGTCATGTTTAATTTAAAATTTGGAATTGCCAGATTTATATATCCAAAGTTCCATTACCTACTTAAAATTTGAATGTTTTTCACAAATTTTGAAATATGTTTAGTACCAAACATTACTTCTTTTATCATTACATTTTTATATTGATTGATTGTTGAGGTTTTAAAATAATTTTTTATTCAAAGACTTTATTGCAAGTATTTAAAATTAATTTCATATTTATTTATTAGAAACTAAACAACGAGTCAGTCATTTTAATTAAATAAAGTCTAAAATGAACAGCGGTAAAAGTTTTCGTTCTGAATTCGAATGTTCAATTGGGTTAAGGTCAGGTGACGTGAGTGAGGTTATATAGAAATCAGAGCTTAACACTGAGCGCAGTATGCTTTCGATCACTGTTCTGCTGAAAATAAAAATTAACTTTTCTATTTATTTCGAATGTCTGAATGTCTGCTTCAAAGCAAATTCTCTTTAAGATATTGACAAAGCCTTTATGGGAAACGATGAAGGTAAGTTTTACAACACAGTTAGCCGCCATACGGCGCCACCTCATAATTCTGTTTTAATGTACACTGCGTTTCACTTAAATGGCCAACCAACCTTACATAGCTTATACAGAAAACAAGATAAAGATTTTTTTTTTTTTAAAAAATATAAAATAAACCAAAAAAAAAAAAAAGAATAGTAATATGCCTCACCTACACTCCTGATCAATCAAATAGACTCATGGTTTTCATTACACAGAATATGGATTTTTTTAAAAATCGAAACATTACCACAATTTTTGAATATGTTTTTTTTATATTGTAATTCAGTATTCAAATTTTAAATAGACCAAAAAAAAAAAAATTAAAGTTCTCTTTAAAATGCTAATTTTGTTTTGTTGGTAAACATCAAAAATGGCCACTGTTTATCGATCAATCAAATAGATTCAAAGACTTAAAAATTGATATAAATGGCAAAATCTTTCAAAAAGATACTATTTATTCATATTTTTTATAATGTTTTAAGCTTAATTAATAATGTGTGTAGTCACCTTCAATTGAAATCACTTCAAAAAGTCGTTCAGGCATTGAATCGTAAAGGGACTTTAGAAGATCCAATCCAAGAGATCGCTCCAGGCGTTCTTAATGGCATTTGTCAATATTTCGATATTTTCAAATTGCCTGCCAGATTGATAAACTTTACGATAAAGCCTTCGCTATACCTTTTCGATCAGGAGAGTACGGTAACGTTTTTTGTCATTAATCCATTTATTTACCACTCGAGCGGTATGTATTGGGGCTTTATCATGTTGCAATGGCTCAAAAATGTTGAAGAAGAAGTGTGCTTGTGGCATTGAAAATTCAATTGAGCCATAAGATGAGATTGCACCCCACACCATTATGCCGGGTCAAATTGTGTTTTCCCTTTCTTATGTCATGGAAGTAATACTTAAAACCATCTGGTCCGTCCAAATTAAAGTGTTTTTCATCAGAAACAATTATCCGATGCCACTCGCTATTCTATGTAATGTGGTTCCGAGCAAAAAGAAAGCGACCATACTTACGAAAGTAGGTAAGAGGTGTTTTATTTTAATCTCTTTCCTTATAACTCGCTGTACCGAAGCTAACTTGCATTTACTCCCAAAGCACATTGAGTTTGAGACTTTTCGGCGAATTATTCGCTCTTCGCAAGGCATAAGGCAAAGTTTTTAAACTTTCTTCATAATTTGCTGGATTTCTTTGCAAATGACCGACAACCGTATGACTGTTAGTGATATTTTCTGCTATCTGCCTGTTTGTAATGTTGCTGTCTCGATAACTTAGTATTTTGCCTTTTCTTCCGATTTTAAATGAAGATGTGTGATACACACGATATGTAAGGCTATGATAACTAAAATGAAATACAATTATTCATGTATCTACCGTGTTTAAGTATCGTGTAAACATAGCGTCTATTGTTGTTCCATGTTTTGTTGTTGATTTTGCCAGATCATTTGACATGGTCAAATCAAATGAGAAAGTGAATCTTTGTGTTGCGTTCTTTGTTATGTTGGGTTCTTGAATAAATCCAGCAGCTTTCATTAGTAATTTTCTACTGATTTTAAGGTCAGCGAACGTTAGCAAAACACGGTTTACTTTACCATCATCATTCGTAAACAAATTTGCCAACAGCGCCATTGGCCAATCCATCCGCTACATCGACGTTTGTATTATTGTTATGATGTAGAATTTTCTGATAACAAAGATTATATCATAGAAAAGTCTGCCTGTAACAATTATTGACTTGTTATTTAATTTTTGCCATAACCAGTGTATACATCAGGCATAAAAGACTTTTTTTGACCCTCGGCTTTACTTAATATTTTATTATTACACATGCGTGATCAGAATGATTGTAAAGAAATAGGCGAAAACCGTGAGGACATAGAGTATCAAAGTATCTCTTCTTTCGTAAAGAAACGTGATTCAATTAGTAACACTAATCGTCATCATTAAATTATCATTATCGTCAAGAATTTGTCCATTTCCAATTTTTGTCAAAATACTTGAAAATTGAAAGTTTGATTGGTGCATGACTTCATAATATTTGTTTAAATATATCATAGTCACCAATTAAAATTATGTCATAATCACCGCTAATCTGCTTGATTCGTTGACCGAGCTGTGGTAATAATTCCGCACCTGTTATACTGACTTCGTCGATAATTGGAACTCGAATATCATTAAACAATGTCATTAATCCATTTTTTTGGAGTAGGCAAAAACCGAAGACGAGTCAAAACAAGCAAGCAAGCAAAACAGCTGCCAAAAATAAACTAAAAATTTAAAATGGCCGACTTTGATAGCATAAGTAAGGGACATGAGTACCAACAAAATGTCACAAAAAAAGTCAAACATCGAATATACGTAGCCCGCGAAAATTCAAAATTCGTGATATGATTTGAATAGATAAAGTATCTTTATCCCGTTTATCGCGGAAAAATGTTAAATGACGAGCAAATGAAGGAAGTTGATCTCTACAATTTCGAAAAACTTGCTAGCGATGAACTTGCCCGCATAGAAATCACTTTCGCCGAAACATTTTGCCACTATGTTTCAAATTGGGTCGCCAGAAATTGGCTGCGTTTGCGACAGTTTTTAGGAAAATTTTTCTTTATTTTCATCATCAAAATGCAATCAATCTAAAGAAACTAATATGACGTTTTAAAAAATTCCTAATTTCAGGTTCATGATTTTGTTTTTTTAGGTAAATGATGTAATTTACGTACCTCACATGTAAGACGCCTCCCTCCCATAAAAACCTCCTATTTGAATTCAAGTTCTGATTAGAAAAACTTTATTGTTTTTTGGACTATTGAACTGAAATGTAGACACTATAAGTTTCCAAGATAGGCGCGGTCATTTGTTAGAACCAGCCGAATCGGACCACTAGGGGGGTACCTTCCATACAAACCATCAATTTAGTTGCGAATAAAGCTTAAATACTACAATTTCAACAACATATCTTAATATTGCAATTAGATGTCACACGAAAGCTAGCTGACACTACTAGCCTAGGGTTGGTGACTTAGGCGGGAATGCCTGCCGTCGCTTGGAGTCTTTTAAACAAATGAAATTTTCAACAACATATCTCAATATTGCAATTAGATGAAACATCACCGCGTGAAGAGTATTTCATCTTCGGCATAGTTCTTTCTAGTTTTTATTTACTTTAGTACTTAATTAACGAAAATTACCCCTAAGTCATTAATTTGTCTTTGTCAATGTATTTATCTTAATTTTCTGTATTTTTTTTTTTTTTTCGTTTTTCGGTACCTAAACACTTCCTGGTTTTAATTAAGTGAATTCCATTATACAATATATAACGGAAAATAGATTTGTTTCATCAACCCTGCCCCTTTATCATATCTCTATCAAATTCATTCATTCTTGCCTAAGTATCTAACCATCAATCTATCAATCTATTGGCTCTCCTTTTTCGGTTTGTGGCAACGTTAAATGATAATCATTATAGGTTTTATTACTATTTGGTGTTATAATCAATAGAGAGAGATACAAGAAAACAACAGGTGCATGGATTGCCCTTATCAAATTGTTGGCAGTTTATCTAGTATACATAGAAGTCTGTAATCTTTATTAATATGAGTGTGTCAAATATTTGTCTATGTTAGTCATAGCAAAAATTTCGATAACAATAATTAAAACGAGTAACACAAAAGAAAAAAACTTTATTGGCAGTTACATTTGCAATTTATGCATTTCAATAAATGAATATTTTGAGATAAGATTGTGCATATTGTTCGTGATTCTTTGGTTGGAGAGAAAAGTCGTCTTCTGGTCCATTGTAATACATTGCTCTTAGCTGCGGTCATTGCCTTCGACTTTACTGATACCCTAGACTACCTACCAGACATTATTTGGTAAATAAAAACCATAGACGCAAGCATAGCCGTAACTTACCAACAAGATGATGTGGCCAACCAATCTCAGATTTCTCATGCCTTCATTTAAATCCGAAGAATATATTCTCCATCTCTAATCTACAGAACGGCAATCTGTTGCTACTGGTGCAAACTACATCCGACGCTAACAAATTTATTAAAACTACTGAACTAAGTGTCATCTGCGAAATTTTCTGTAAACTACACAACATCCCCACATACTCCTTAGCCACGTACTTTCTTCTAGAGTTCTTGACCGCGTTATGGTGCCCATGGTTCTGCTTCAACTCTCTCGTTGTGATGTGGGACCGAAAACCCTCAACATAGGGAAGGCATTAAGCGTTCGATTCAGATCAAAGGAAACAAGACCCTCTCACAATTTTACATTCTTCACAACGGTAGAACTTTCCATAATTGCTTTCCAATCCCGCAATAAAACAATATTGAGCTTTAAGAAAATTGAACTGTCTACATATGCCGATGATATGATCATCTTTGCAAAACAAAAAGGTAATAATTTATTAAACACAATATTCTTAAAAATCCTAGACAAAGTAGAAAAATGGGGCAAGTCCGTGAGGGCTTCCTTATCCGAAACATATGTAAAAAATGGAACTGTACTAACATTTAATAACAAGATAATCGAGTATAAAAATTTTGTAAAAATTCTTTGTTTGTATTTGAGCGACATTGTTATGATCTCAGAAAAAAATCTTGACAACCGTATGAACATCATCAAATTCCTAACTTCCAAACGGTCCCTAATTCGTACCCACGTGACCAGAGTACTCCTACTTTCCTGCCGGGACAGCTAGTATATTATAAATTAAGGAACATATGTATGTATATAACCTAAAACTATAAATAAATAAATAATACAAATTGATTAAATAATAACATTCAATTCAAAATATGGACATCTACATACATAAGGATCATTTATAAAATAACTTATGTATATGGTAGGTAAAGTGTATGTATGGTATAGATTTAATATTTGATATTGGTTTTACTTCTTTATTCTACATTCTTTTATTAAATTTTTTCCATTAACCTTATATTTATCACACACTTTTGTGGCATTATTAAATTTTATATAAATGTGTGTGTCGGAAAGTATCTTTGATCATCTACGTCTGTGTTAATCGAAATCTTCATTTTTATCTTAGTGGTTCCTCCTATTGTTATACTCTTCACGTAGTGAATAGTATTATAAGTTTGTCATGAAGTTTGTAACAGATAGAAGGAGACATCGGAGACCCCATGGAGTATATAGTATATTCTTGCTCAACTCGACGAGACGAGTTGCTTAAGCCATGTCCGTCTGAATGTATGCCCTCAGTTTTTGAGATGGAGAGCTAAAATTTTGCACTTAGATGTACAAGACGCTTCGCAAATGTCGGAATCAGCCGAATCGGATCACTAGGAGGGGTACCCTTCATACAAACCCAGATTGAAATTCATTTTCTCATTAGAAAACAAGAAGGTAATCTTTTATCTTCTAAGTTTATATACTCGTATTTAAATGCGCATGTAAGTATTTAACATTAAATTCATTTCAAAAATATTTAGAATTTCCATGAATAGAGGAAAGCCGTTTGATTTCAGTAATATACCAATTAATTTCCATGCGAGCAAATAATTTTGCTGGTAGAAACCCAGACTCAGTGAAGGTGTTATGGTATTGAAGTCCTAACGCTACAATTTATATTTTCACTATCAATAGTTCGATCCATTCTAAGCTGATGGATCTCGAGCTTATAATCATTAACGAAATATCCATGATTGGTGCAAAAATGTTCGGATTTTTGATGCCTGCCTCAAGCAATTACATACCTATACACTTATTGTAGAACGACTGAGTACTTCGGTGGAGTGTCTAGAATCGTATTTGGATACCACAAGCAGCTATCACCAGTAGGAGACAAATGGATATTTTACCCGTATAATGCAATAACCAAAACTCCACTAAGTGATTTGTTTAAGTTTTATGAACTTACAGAACTAATGCGCCAACGAAACGTTTAGCTTTAAATATCATGTCAGAGGATTTAATGACGGAAAATGATATTGCTCTTATGAATATTAAAGTGGAGCATGGAAATGTCATTCCAAATGATGCAAAGTTTATTTTATTTTTAATGAGCTTAATATGAAGTTCATACCTCAAGAAAAAAAAAAAAGAAAGAATTCCGTAAAGAGTATTTCATCTTCGGTATAGTCAAATGAAACCTTCTGTCTTGTGTTTATTTGTTATGAAATCGATTTAATTGAAGACAAAATGAATGTCATAGACAAGTATATGCGACATACGTTGGCACTGCTCTCGTGTTGTGATGGCGGTAGTGTTGCTACTCATTATGGTAAATTGAATCCAACTGAAGTACACCCTCAGTCAGTATCAGTATTTGTATGTATATAAGCAAAAGTATTTTCTAAGATAAATTTCATGTGAATATATTCCGATTGCTCATATGAGTATGTAATAATATTTCGAGGTTCTAAAATGGAAGTGTAGATGGCAAACAATGCAAGTAACAAGTACCTTTGTTACAAACTATTAACTTTCACCTTTTACCCACCATTTTGTACCTTCTTGATTACTTTCATCGCTGCTTACATGCTTGGGGTTGCTTCAATAATTCATTCAATTGAGTTTTGTTTGGATTTGCCTTTTATGTTTTGACACACAGAGAGTCATATTTCTATAAAATTTTCTCATTCAGTCATGATTACGAATCGCAATTTGTCTGATAAACTTAAGATTCTTCGATTTGTCTTTCATATTGAACTTGTTGTAGTAAACATAATTGGATGATATTTGAGCAAATACATCAAAACAAGCAAAATAGTTTTAATCTTCTATTTAATATAATATTGTATATCGCTATGGCTGTTCTTTGATTAAAAACTTTAATTAAGGAGTTTTCGCAAAGTGTATTAAATAAACTTAAGGAAAACAAGTATAAAACATATAACACATTATGAAAGAGGAAACATCACAAGAAATTAATAAAAGACTTAATTTTTTACTTCATTGAACATTCTCAGCATCAGGATCACAGCAGCGAGAGATAGAGAAGGTACTAAGTGATGCCTCCCTTAAGAGTCCCTAAATGAATAACGAATGGATTGTATTTTAATGAATGATTAAGTAAAGGCTTTGAACATAATCAATCACTCACTCACTAATTTTTCATTTCATTTAATCAATTATGCATTAATTTTTTTATTCAATTGCTAAATTTGATTATAGTTAATTTCTCTTATATGAAAAGAGATCAAATTGTTCGGCACTTGTTGTCTCTATGGTTACAAAGAATACCAGATTTTTTTATTTGTGTTGAAAAATGTTGAAATGAAATGTAATTTTATTAAATTATAATGCTGAACTTTAGTGGGTATACTCACTAACTCAAGAGAAGTCACCTAGTACGTGACCTACAAATCTTTCGCCGAAATGTAGAACAAATTAAAGAATTTGATGTTGCTTCGTAGCTTCCAACAATCTTACTTACTATTTATCTAATCGATTTAGATATTTCATCATGCTATTTATTCTCTCATCGATCTGTTTCATAAACAACATTCTCTCTTTGGCCATGCTATCTCATTTACGCCGTCACGAATTAAGTACGTATGAAATAGGCAAATATAGGCAAGTGCTCACTTTTATGAAATATTTGGACAGAGTAGACATGAGCGCGTTAGCGGATGGAATGCGAAATATTTGTAAAGTGCCGACGGCGTCGTCATCGTCGGCATTGTTGTCCGCACATCTGCCCACTTCGAAAAATAACAAGAAATAAACGATCAACATGCTTCCATGCAGCATGATGATAACACGTATACGAAATGACTGATGCTAAATGCATGATCATGTCGGGGGCACTTAAAATTCAAGTAGACTATCGAAACACAACAAATATTTTATACGAAAATATTCGTATGTTTTTAAATGATTCTAATCGTAATAGGCTTAGGAAACATAGTAACATATTCGAACATAGTTCTAATTAAACAAATAATAAATACAATATTCCAATACTCGTGCGTACAAAAATAGTAAAATTATATAGTGCCTTAAGAAAATTGCCTGTAAGTATTTGTTATATTAAATGTATCTTTTTAAATTGTGTTCTATAAGTCATACCTATATAATTTCCCAACAATCATGACGTCTTTCGTCTGTACCAATTCAGCAATGTGTTTCTTCAAAATTCCTTTTTCCTATGCTTTTCCATCTGTTTGCAACGTTTTCATTTGTTTTGTCTGCTTGTTCGCATCTTTTCATTCAGTTACTTTTTTTTTATTTGTTTTTTCCTTTTTCCCATAATCTTTGCTCTGGTTTTTCCTATTTTCATTTCCTGCTGCTACTTACATTTTTAACGCTATTATTCAAGCATTTAACTTACTCCTCGTTCGCTTCACAACTAGCACCATACTAATTTGAACAAATGTCATCCATTCATCGATCTCTTACCATTTAAAGATTTATCTTTGCTTTTCTGGTTCCACTCCGGTAAATAACATTTGAGGTTGAGGTGTTACATTTATGTTTTTGGGTCGTCATGGTTTTTAATCATATTAAAGTAATTTTTTTTCCAATGATTCAAACATTTTATCTTTCATTCATAACGTGAATCTATTAGTCATTCATTGTTTCGCTTATTTAAGAGGAATTCAAGGTTTCTGTGGTTTTGTTTGGTTGGCTACAATTGGTTTACTGTATTTCCTTTTTACATTCCATTTTCTGTGACCCCATCAATTCAATTTTGGTACAAATCGTTGGAAAATTAGGTTAAAACCATGTGCAATACCAACTCGCATAGGCTCAAAGTACGAAAAAATTATCAAAAAAAAAAAAAAAAGAAAGACATGGAATGAAGGAAGGAAAGAAGAAAGAAATGAAGATAAGAAATAAGGAAGGAAGAAAGGAAGGAGCTAGGAAAGGAAGGATTCTTGTATTAACACCAGTATTTATTACATTGATATTAGTGTTCTGTTGATGTTGATTGATAATTAAATTTGACAAGAGACAAAAAAAAAAGAAAAAATGACATCACCATAACAAGAGGGAAAATAATTTTACCAAAGCCAAATAAGAAAATGTTTAAAGTGAAAAGAAAACACAAAAGAGCAAAAGTCAACCAATTCAAGCTTTTGTAAAGTTGCAAAAAGAAGTTGAAATGGAAAAAAATCGAAAAATAAAATAAGAACCAATTTTGAAAGAATAAAAAATAAAGAACAAGGAACATGAACTTCAGACAGTGTGACAAGTGAAAACAATAACAAAAAAATCATCACCCTCCCGGTTTCTCGGTGTCCCTGTCTCTTTTCTTCTCTTACACAAATATAAAATAGAATGTATAATATAGCCAAAGTAGTCAGTTACTCTAATGAAGTATTGAAGTATCAAGTAAACGGATATCTATATCTGTCGTCATACAACTCCAAGCTTTTTTTTTATTTTTTGTTCGAGGCTATGAAAGAGGTTCATTCTTACTTGAACAAGAGTTATATTTGTACTTACATAAATTGTAATGAATATGTCTAATATTGGCAATGCAAGTTTATTGTTTAATCAGAAAAAAGGCTTATAAGTAGGCTTCCATCTAAATGGAAGGCATTTTACTTAGCAGAAGAAAAAATTACAATAATACTTAGGTATATAAATAAATGAAGGTCCCATATTAACAAGATTAGTACATTACTTATGTTTATCTAGGAATGAGCCTGATATTTATTCCAATAAATCTTGTCAACACAGCCTTCGAATTTGATACCCCAAATAGTACAAACAAGAATTCATACTGTCCGTTGTGAGTAACAAACGATATAAACTTTTAGGAACCTTTGTCAATGTTTACGTGAAAATAACCATTTTCCAAATCTAAAGTTGTAAAAACCTTTGCGCCCTGAAGCTTATCTATTGTATAACCCAATCAAATTGTGGCATTGGAAAATTGTCTCTCACGATTGTGTCATTCAGCTTTCTATTGTCACAACACAACCGTTTCATTCCATATTACTAACACTATTGGTGTTGTGTATTCAGATCTACTTGGTTGTATAATCTTTTTCGTTAACCACTCCTGCCCGTGCTCATCAACAAACTTTTGTTCAAAATATGGTAACCGTCTTTAAAGCTAAAGTACAGGTAGCTCATCTTTCAACAAAACCTTCATTTCAACAGAGGAACTCGGAATTCTTACTGGCCCACAGTTGCCTGCTATTTACTTAAATGAAACAAATCCAAATTGACGCTGTTTTCATCACAAAATGTAGTTTTATAGCAATATTTTCAACAAAACTTCCCATCGTCGTGATTTTGCTTTCTCTTATGCCTCCTGCCAAACATTTCTCTATATCCTTCACTTGGACTTTTTCAAGTTTCCTACAAATCTATCGACCAGCAAAAGTGAATGCGCTTATCGGGTGTATTACTCTTTCATCCTGAATGATGTTCGTGTTTTTCTACTTTTTAATCTGAACCTGAACACTTTTTCTCTTTCTTCGGGAAATCTTTTCAAGTATGGTTTGTGTGGTCTCCCAACAATCATAACATTTTTTTATTTTCACCCACTGGTACTTTCTCTTTTCTTTCATATTCTGTTTCGCTAACAATTCTTCAAGAACCTCTAGAAAAATATAAAAAACAAAAAATAAGTTCCTTCTTGTCCCTTCTTCATTTGCACAGCTGGTTCCAAAACCCGGATATTGAACATGCGTTCTGTATTCGAATCCAGTTCTTGAAAAAGAATAGGAACTCAGATTGGTAACATAATCAGAGCGGGGCCAGTCAAAGTGCCACACTGTATACATGCCCACATAGTGAAAAGAAACATAGTTTTGATTTGCAGAAATTTGGATTGAGTTTCACGAGACTTATACAAAGTACTTTATGGAATATGTTGTTGATATTATCTCGAGCATGAGATATATGAGATACGGCGAACAGGCAAATAATATGTGTATTTCCATAGTCGTATACTCGTACATATACTACTATGATAAGTATATGCAATTGGTAATTGGTACAGATGTAGATAATGGCATAAACGGAATTGATTTACATAAATTTGAATCAATCTTTTAGGCATAGACTTTCAAAGTATGTATTTCAATGAAATTAATGTCAGATATTTAAATATTTAAGTCTCGCTTCACATAAAGAAGTCATATACGTTTGTTTTTTTTTTTAAAGGGAAATAAAAATTTTCATACACAAGTTTGGAATCGCATATGGAAACATGGAAGATGACTTTTCATATGATTTGATTAAGGACAATGCAAAAGAATTGTATGCGTATATGGATGAAAAATTACGATACCGATGGACGGAGGATGACTGTATTAAAAATGGGACAGTACTTAAAACTTTGCTTGAACAATGCAATGCCTTCGGTATTGGCAAAGGTGTAAACTTTACTGCTAAAGAGCTAAAAATACAAGATAACTCATTATTGTTCAAGTTTACTTCTGAAGAATCTAATCTTGCGTATGAGCAAATTAGGTACATGTTTCATATTGAGAAAAGCGAATCTGAAAGTAAAATGGCTTTCCATAAAAATATGCTGGAGAACTTAAGGAAATGTTTAGTGGATAATTCCACTGTTGCGACTCATGATACTAAAAGTGCCTTGCTTAAAAATCCAACTAACGAAGAAACTCAAGTTGAGATGCTAAACGCCAATGCAAGTACCGATAAACAAAGTCAATCGAGGAAAGAGCAACATAAAAACTTGACAGCATTAAAGAGACCTGAGAATAAAACTTGCACTGGCAGAAATGAAAGAAAATTTAATAAACTGGGTCAAAGTGGAAAACGGACAAATCAAATTTCAAAAAATTTTGACAAAATACGGAAGAAAATAGAAACTACCGAATTGCCAGCAAAGAGAACTCAAACACCAACACCCGTAGGTAGAAAGTTCGAGACATTGAAAAAGCTGGCAGATGCTGCACCACTTGAGACACCGTCAATACAAGCTGACATTAAAATGCCAAAGGACGTAAAGCTACTAATGACTGCAACAGGTAATAACCAAACTAGCAATAAAGAGGCAGTCGAACTGGACTGTATTGAAATACCTTTAGGCAGAAATCCTGTGAGTACTACGAGTGAGATTGCTGGTAAATGGAACTCTTCAAAACGAGACGTGAAAAAGCAGGGACGAAAGTCAAACATTTTGATTAGGGAGAAGACAGTTGATATCATCAATATTTCTAAAATGAGAAATCCTGTGTTTACGAAACAAAACACTCAAATTTTCAAAAAGGATGCTTCAGGTCAGCAAAAATCTAATAACATTGAAACATCGTCAGGGAAATTTGGAGGTTCAGAGTTTACAGAAAGTCCTAAGTTAGTAGCGTTTGTAAACAAAAGCTATCAAGCTCCAATGGGTACTCAAGAGAGGAATATCTCACAAGAAAACCTTAATAAGAAACCACCAAAGATTCCCATTTCTTTTAAGAAACATACGAATTTTAAGGATGAGAGCGGAAATAGGGAATTGACAGAGAAGCAGTCGCAGGCTGAAATACTTCATGAACCTGAGTGTGACAATCCAGCAGTGAATGTAGTAAATCCGTCAGTCAAAAGTCCAAAGAAGGAACTGTTAATAACTGATGGAAACCACAAAGTATTAAATAAACGGAATCATCTAATGCCTAAGAATTCAAAGAAAAATCCAATAACAGCAAAATGGAATTATCAAAATACTAAGGGCGCAGCTAAAATTTCCTACAATAATCCAAAAAGTGTTGTGCCTTTAAAAAGGGATGAAAAAGAAAGGCATTTCCAGACGCCCACTACAGTTAGTAAAGTGCAGCAAGTTTTAGCACGATCAACTCCAGGATGCTATCATACTCCTAAGCAAGAGGTTCAACAAAAGAACAGTCATGGCTACATGGCTACGATCGCAGGGACTAAAATAAAAAGGCCGTACAAAACTGCTGGGAAAGAGGCTAAGTCAAAGGACAATAGCGCTAAGTTCATTGTATCGCCAAAGCTTAACAATTCAATTAGAAATTTGGGCAACACCAACAACACGCCAAAAAGTACCAGTTTTGATACACCAAGGAGCGTCAGGAACACTAGTTACCAAACACCGCGGGAGCCTTTATTCACGGATGAAGTATCAACAACCGAAAAAACCATTGGCACAATTGTAACTGACAACCAAGATAAAGCTTCTACTTTTTCAAAATCATAAAACTGTGGCGACATCAATGCCATTATCTATGCTATAATTACAATAGCAATGTCATCATCAATTAGAAGTTGTTTTAATGCATTTCCTTTATTAAATGATTGATGTGTTATTCGTTGTATAGTTAAATTTTTTTTTATTGTAAAAATAAATCAAAAGTATATTTTGCATAATGTCGCATAAAACTAACAACAATTGTTTTTACTACTACTAGTATGATGAATGTTGTATTTTTAAAATCAAATCTTTGTTGTTGAAGATCTAACATCTCACAGACAAAACGGTTCACGGTTTCCTTTGTAGAAGAGTACTCACTTTTAGGATTTGATTTGTTTATAAAGGTCTTGAAAAGAATCGCAATATTGCTTGAAAATGGATTAAGCCATTTTCCTGATTTCTCTTCTTATTGTGAAGCAATATCAAATTGTATTGTGTGTCTCAAAAACTGTCCCTGCTTCACATCCTAGTAGGCTAAAATAGACCATTTGTTCTCTATAGAGACTCCCTAGGACTCTTTTTTGATCCCACCACTGCATCCTTCTCGCTCTAGCGATCATTTTATAGGTTGTGTGTAGGCTCCAAGAATATTTCTTAATATGAGAACGAACTACTTAAAGATGGTCAGGAAAATAAACGCCGACGAGGTTGGGCAAAAAGGAAGTCAGTAAAGCAAGTTTCTAAATTTTATGACACACAATTAAATATTCCGATATTTGTGTAACAAATTGAATAAACAAGAGAAAATGGAATCACATTTTTTTTTATTTTTTTGTTTTATCGAAAAATCGATCACAAAAACCACATCCAAAAACAATCAAATTCCAACTAACAATCTCCTCTAACTCTGAAAAAATTACAAATTTAGAACGTTACTCACTGAAAACTAATGATACAGATAGTAGATCTATTGTATTTAATTAGAATTTTTTATATTGGGTCAATGGTACAACAGCGTAGACTTTGCTTAACAAACGCGTCGCTTTGGCCTTCGGTTCGGTTTTGCCCGGCAGTCTCTTTTCTTGGGTCGCTTCAGGCGACATGTTCCTTCCTTAGGTCTTAGGACTGACACTATCCAGGCGTCAGCCTTTGGTTCTCTATTATTAGAACTCTCCACTATACAACTGAAAAATTTGTTTGTCACTTTATCAAATTTGGAAAATATACTGCAGCGAATGTTTTTACTGTGAGCTCGTGTATCGAATGATACACGCACTTTGATCGTGCGGTTAACAGCATGATATTTTCAACAATCATATTTATGTCAATTTGCACAAATCCTTACAAAACACAAACAGTCGGACAGATTAAGCGGAGGGGCTTTCTTTTATAATACCTATAAGTAGACAAATGTATTTATGTTAAAAATAATTCTTTTTGGTTTTTTTTTGTCTTGTCTATGTTGAGAGTTTGATTAGTTGAAATGGGTATTTGCTCGAATGATATAAAAAAAAAAAAAAAAAAAGAAAAGAATTAATGCATTTATGCGAGTGATAGAGACTCCAATTGATTATTGTTTATGATTATTCTATACAATTATTTCATTACAATTTTCAAGATGGTTGAAGGGGTATTGTACTTGTATTTTCAAACAATCACTGGTAATTTTCTTGTGCTAGAACTATCAAAATCTCCTTATGTATCAATTAAGTTGATTGATTGCATAACATCCACAACAAGATCAAGCACAAACGATTTCGTTCTTTTCTTTCTGTGTTATGATGTTGATGAGAGCGGGAGCAAGAGAGTTACAACAAAAATCACGTACTAACATGCTACGTCGGGGGCGTAGCAAAGCGCGCTGGCAGCGTTTCAGATTGACAGAGGCACAATAGCTACAATATCTAATCGAGCTGCAAACTACAAAGTCCCAAACATAAACCAGTTTAGTTATAAATTGGTTTTTTTGAATTCAATGAATTAAAAATAAACATTAGTTAATGAAATACAATGTTATCTACTCGTATATGGTATACATAGGTAGAATAGAACGCAAAGATAATAAATTACGATTTAATTATAATCATGATCAACGAATAAATGAGTGTCCTTTGCTGTCCTTTTTTATGTGTGTAAAGGTTAGGAAAATCCATTAAAATAAACACGAATATGAAGTTGACGACAACCATTGAATTGATTTTTTGCTTTCAATTTGAAACGACTCGCAAAAGTATGCAATACATTTTATCCAACAAAATTAAAAGCAAACAAAACACAATTGGAAAGAAGAAGTGTACGAGTATGTTAGATAGACAGTCGAAAACGGAGACACGAAAGAAATGGTAAAAAGGAAAAAAGAAAAAAAAGAAAAAAAAAGGCAAGTGCGAGTCAGACTCGTTCACGAGGGTTCCGTGCCAGATTGGGGTTTTTAATGGAGGCATCCGTTGACATTGGCAAGTTTCTCTTTTCTCTAATAAAGTGAATTATTTTCATCTTGTTTTATTCCCATAAAATTCACACTTTTACTATTTACATTTAATATGAAAACATGGTATTGTACTACATACGGGTATTTAGGCAGTTGGCTTACTGCTAAAACAAGCTAAAGTTATAATATTAGTGGAAACTAGTGTGAAAGGGATACAAAAGTGAAATTGTGCATTAATGAAAATGAAAAAAAAAAAAAAAAAAAAAATCTAGAAAATAGTAAGAGAGACCAATTCTCAGCTTACGAACTCTCGCTTATTTGTTTAAGCATTGGGTTCTTCAAAAAGCGAAGACAGTGGGTCTCAGATATTTGATATTACTGATATTTTGTTACTGATTTACCTTTGTCTCTTCCATTAATTCATTATTCATTCATTCATTCATTCATCTATTCATTTACTTTTTCATTTACAATAATATTTGCACAGGAGCAGGCAACACCATTTCGTGAAGTGCATCATTGTTGATAATAAAGACGTTCTGGTCTTTGGAAGTCAGTCAATCGGCATTGTTAGTGTCCAAATTGAGTAAAAAAGAAAGAATTGATGCTTTCACGCTTCGAAAAAAAAAAAGATCAAAAAGGTAGAAGGGTGAAATGATTTATGTTCACAGAAAGGCTCACAAACCCAACAACACCAACAATGAAATGAAAACAAAAAATAGAATATAAGAAAGTAAAGGAAAAGGATACAAAATAAATAAATAATAATACAATAATAAGAAAAAGAAGTAAGCTGACTGCGTCGAGTGAGCTATTGAAAAAGGTTGTAAAAACTAAAGAGGCTTTTGGTTGTGGGCAAATATCTAATACTATATAAAAATTAAAATTTGTTTGTTTGTTTGTTCCTTCCAGTCTTATGCGCGGCCTTATCGTTCATCTGATTGCAATGAAATGTTTCTGTATGATTGGTTCCGGCCTTGGACATAGGATAGTTTTAGTTGCGATGTGTGTGTGTGTGGGGCAGTTGTCAAGAAAATTGGTGGATGAAATTTGCATATGAAATTTAGAAATTTTAGAAATTTTTCAAGTTGTTACAGATAATTTGAATCGTATGATTTTTCTTAAAAGTATGTCAAGTGTTGTGCATTTTATTACAATTTGTTTTGAATAAATTAAAGGACTCTATAGTAATACTGAGGACAAGGCCAGGGAGATGCAAATGATATGAAAATAAATAGAAAGGTTTTTGAAGTGAATATGTTCGTCATATTGAAATTCCGGTTCGAATAAAGAGCCAATAACTTCAGTAGTTAAAGCTCGCCGCTTTGTTTTACTCACGTCTGTAAACTGCATATAAAAGGGTCTGATGATGTGGGTAATCTTTACAACAACTCTGAGTTACTTTCAGTTCCTGTTGTCTTTCTAGTCCACGATAATTTCCTACATCTTTGTTTTTCGACTCTTGAGCTTCTTCAAAAAAAAAAAAAAAAAGAAAAATGACCAATAGGAAGAATAGAAGACGTGATTATTTCATTTCCATGCGCAGTTCTCTTGCCTTTGTGGTATAGTGGCCAAAGGCTACAGAATTTACTTGATACCCATACATGTAGTATAGTATGAAACCTTTTTATCGGATTTATACTTGTACTTATTTATATCTGTTATATCTGACGTTATTGCAGGATCTCCAAAAAATCTTCTCACCGTGTTACCAAAAATTTAATTGACTGTTTTTTGTTTTGGCATATCAATTAAATGACCAACATATTTCCTGAATCTATTTTGGATATATTCCTTCCTCTTTCTCAACTCCCCCATATACACCATGTTTTCACTACCAATCGATATGCGAACTGTAGTAAACACTCCATACATCGCATCCATGAGTGTAATGGAGAAATTCCGATGGTAAGAATGCTTTCGCCTACTCTTCGGCCCCGACAAGGCACATACATTATTCATATTTTTCTTTGCAAAAAAAAAAAAAAAAAAAAATTGATTCCAGAATTTGATATTAGGCATATTTATTATTAATCTATATATGTATATAAAAATGAAACCAAAAAATTGTATGACTGCGTAAATCTCGAGAACGGCTGGACCAAATTCGTTTTTTTTTTGTTCTTTGCTACCTTTGGATCCGGTAGGTGGCACTGTTGTCCAGATATAGATAGTTTTATGTAATTTTTTTAACATATTTTCATTTGGCGCAAAATATACTGTACCGATTTTAGTAATTTTTTTTTTTTTTAAAGAACAAATGATTCTTAAAGTTGTTTAGGTTATAATAGAATATTAAAATATATTGTTCATTCACGTAAATTATTAATTACACATTTTACAAAAAGACTTTTTAGATTTAGATAATTGAGTGTCTACTCAATTAACGCATAGGGAGCGTAGCAACGCACGTCGGGTGACGCTAGTTTGGTTATAAATATCAGATGGAATTCAACAGCATTACATAAGTTTTACTCTATTTTTGGTGATAGCCTGTTTAATGAATAAAAAATAGTAGATAATACTTAAGTATCAGGAACTTACCAGTGTTGTTAGAAAATGTCCAAGTTAATAAATCAAAAAGAATTATATGAAAATAATTATGCACAAAAAACAGTTATGCCACCACAAATTTCACAAAAAATTGCAGACTGTGAAATGAGTTTCTGTACTTGTCGCAGTCAGATCAGTTTGACAATGGTTATCACGCTAACAGTTGTACATTTTTCTATTGCACAACAATAAATTGTTGCGATTGGAATAGTGTTTTTTTTTTTTTGAATTTTGGTATCCTAGAAATGAAAAAAGTCACACTATGCTACGTTGCGACCCTTAACTGCAGATGTGGCACAATTGCATCATACTGAGAAGTGAAAAACATCTGTTTTGATTTCTATTCTATTCATGTTCACACAAGTTCAAGGAATTCGGTTGGCCGTGCTATGCCGGGCCGGGTTCAAAATAAGAAAACAAACAAAGAAAGAGAATAAAATACAATAAGAAAAAAGATTAAATGCATAAAGAAAGAAGATAAAATATAAGGTACAAATTGTATACAAAAGTAACATTTGGTTGCTTCTAAAGAAATCTAATAATGTTAATGCGAAAAAAAAAAATATACCATAACAGAAAACAAAACTCATGAAAAATGATATACCACATATTTAGTAAGTAGAGAAGCAAACAAGCAAACAAAGAAACAAACAATAATACGTAGATGATGAGATCTGAGCATCTGGTCTTTTTTTTTTGTTTTTTGAGTCTAAGAACTTTGGTCAAACGTAAGTATATCAGACAAGATATTCTGCATCGATCGAAATATGTAATACAATAACTTAAGTATGTTTATACTTGTAAATAAGGCATGGGGGAGGAACTTCTCATTCAACATTATCCACATAATTTTTAACTGATTACTTATTATGTGGGCCCCATAGAAAAGAAACATCTTCTGTCAGGATTCAATGTTCAGTTCAATTTGGTATCAACAGCGACAGTGACCAGCCAGTGACCCCATTTAACCATGATTATTTGGTTCTTAGTAATGTAGATAACATATGTAAGTTGGCCAGGCTTGCACTAAGAGTTGCCATAATTAAACCATTTTTTTGTCAACAGTAACTACATCAGGAAGAAAATTTTGGTTTTTACCATTATCAAAGCAGGAAGAGTAAACACAAAATTTAATCTATCCTGAGGAAAACAAAAACAAGATTATTTTGTTTACACTTTAGCAAAATGACACGAACTGCAAAAAAATTGCCTTACGAACGATTTGATTGAATCCTTCATTATGATGCTTTCTTTGATTTACAAGCGATTTCTGTTGACTGTTTTACAAAATTGGTTCGCTTGGTTGGAATTAATAAACTTTTCATTTGATGAGGTTCATAAAGTGGATAAAAAAAAAAAAGGAAAAAAAGAAACACTGCGAACAAGAAATGAAGAAACTTAATGAATTTTTCAAAAAAAAAATAAACAAAATCCACTAACATTGCGTATACGCTGTGTGAAGAGAAACATTAAATGTCAAAAGGAAACCAAACAAAAACAAAAGCAACAGCAACAGCAGCACGAATACACATTTCTTTATGGCAACATCTTTCTGTCATAATTACCAAAAAAAAAAAAACACAGTCTCTTAGTCTGGGAACAGTTAGTCTGCCATCTGAGATGGATAGATAGATAGATAGATATCAACCATGAAATCACAAACACTCATTAACTTGAACCTATACAAACAAAAAAAAAACCAAACATAAATACCATAATATACTATACTATACTGTACTATACCATATCAAAGCAAGTACCAACTGGATTCAAACAAAAAAAATAATGTACCTACTTAAAAATGAAAGAAATAATAGATTATAGGTTATAGCGTGCAAGTTATATAGATTTTCTTTATTACTGGCAGCCAGTAGCGGGGTGATAATAATGGTAACTCGAGCATAATCAAAATAGTCTATCAAAAGCCAAAGTAAGCGTAAACTAAACCGATAAGAATATACCATATATGTTAGAAAATATATATATAATAAATATGTATGTATATAGAGAGAGTAAGTATATGATAGAGAGAGTAGTAAATTGGTAGAGAGGTAATTGCTTGGCTTCGAAGGGAACTTTGAAGAAGGATTAAGAGGATTTCTATACAAACATTTGACGTTTCTAAAGGGCAATGTACCAGAAACAACTTGATTATTTAATACATGCCAGTAGACTGAAAACTGCCAAGTATTGTAACTGGTAAGCAAGAATATATGTATTTATATACATATGTACACATGTACACATGTATGTAGGTAATAAAAATGTTTTACCTCCTCCTAACTACCGAATGCCACTAATGGTAATGCCAAGTGCTCAACATAAAGCTTAATTCAACTAGTTGAGTTGTGTAAAATGAGCTCAATGAAAACGATGAAGTTGGCATTGGGGTTGCGATTGTAGATGAAGTTGGCATTGGTACGAGTAATAGTAATGGTGTCATTAAGTCTATGGGTCTAGTCACCTGGCCAAGATTAAAAGAAAAACAATTCTCTAAGACCAAACTGACTGTTTTGAACAAAAAAAGAGATAATGTTAAAATATTGTTTGTTTTTCTTTTCATTCTTCTCTTTATGTGATTATGATTATGATTATTGCCATCTTCTTGGTAATGTACTATTTCTATTTCTTCAATTTTGCATTTACTATTTCTATTGCTTCGTGTAAAAATATTAAGTGAATGAATAGAGGATAATAACAATAGTGAACTTGCCAAACTGCTATGGCAATTAGTGGTCGAAATGATGGATTCTTTTTCCTTTGTTTTTTCTTCAAATGAAAAACTAAATTTGCAACAATTTAATTCTCTATTTTGCTATGTGATTAACCAATTTACTTTGGTTTAAGGGAGGTCATGCTAAGTGATGGCCGGGATTGATTCCTCTCGGAGTAATAATTATGTCAGAACTATACTATGTTCAGGCATCAGACTAAACAAATAATATACTAGTCCCCGGTTTTTATAATCAAGTTTGCAAACAAGAAGTGACTTGCAATAAAGTTCATTCAATTGAGTGTACATTAACTGACACTAAAGAATGAAATAAGGAACGAAGAAAGTAAAAATGCAATAAATGATTTCTTTGTCTTCTTGTGGAAATCAATTACGTGAGAAAGTCTTAGGTTTTTGTCATTCATACGAGTATACAATATTTTGTACAGGACGAGGTGTCTTCAAAAAGAATTTTATTATTTTGTTAATACCCTTAAAATGCTCCCATAGTGCAAATGTAATAAATTGTTTTACCAATAATCGAAATGTTTTTCGGATTCCTTCACATGATCACACGGTGTCAGAAGGCCTTTGTGACGCAAAACCCAGCCATATTTCATCGTTGAAGTATTTTAATGATTCTGCTTTGCTATTGAATTCATGCTGGGACACATATTTAGCTACAATTTCCAATTGTTTTTGATTCAAAATTTGCCAGTTTACAATATATTGTACATACGTACATGTATTTCCACATTAGCTAAGAATTTGCAAATGGTCATCACCTCTCCGACAGACTTTACGATCTTCTTTTATATATATATACTAGCGTTAACCGGCGTGCGTTGCTACACCCCCTATGCGTTAATTGGGTGTTTCTTATAAAAAGCTTTGTTGTAAATTGTGTTATTAATAATTTACAATATATTTTAATATTCTATTCTAACCTAAGCAACTTTAAGAATCATTTGTTCTTTTAAAAAAAATCGGTTCAGTATATTTTGCACCAAATAAAAAAAAAATTTAAAAATGGCATAAAACTACCTATATCTGGACAACAGCGCTACCTACCGGATCCAAATGTAGCAAAGAACCTGGCTGTAACTCCATGAGTAAAACAAAAAAAAAAAACAAAATCATCAAAATTGGTCCAGACGTTCTCGAGTTTTGCGGGGTCATTCTATTTTTTGAGTGCATTTTTATATATATGAATGAGGGAGGGAGGGAGAATTTCTTCAAATTTGACTTTTCCTTGTAAGCAACACATGCCTTTTGATTCGTCCTTGAATTTCAATGCCAAGCAATGTTCACACACTACTGACATAGTACCTATTGATACTATACGATCGTCCTTGTAAGAAATTGAAGGATCGTAATTCATGGCAGAATTTTCTTTATTTACCCATGAATTAGTAACTCGTGCTGATGATTCTCTCTCTTTCTCAGCTCTATATCTATCCCGAAACTGACTGAGGCGAGCCTCACGTTCCGTTGACGATTCTTCATCTCTTGCTGAACGTACTCTTTTGGCATTCACTGTACTACGACCTATGTTCGAACGACGACGTCTTCCAGACATGACTTTATAATTTCTTGATAGTAATAATCAGACTTAAATAAAAAAAATCTAAAATCACATTTGAAGAAACTTTGCTGTGTAAACAATGAGAAGCTGGAATATTGTAGTGACAGTAAATGCTTTTTCCATGAATTATAACACTATGCCTACTACATTAATTTTAAAGATAGGCATATACGTATATGTATAGTGAAAATAACAGTATTTCTGCACTATTTAATGGATGTTATTATAAATATTATAAATATAAACCTTCCTCTTCAATCACTCTATCTATTAAAAAAAATCACATCAAAATAGGTTGCGTATTTTTAAAGATTGAAGCGGTTAAAGGAAAAAAGCGACTTTGTTTTATAATATGTATAGAAGATATATATATATATATGTATATCTTTTCCAATAAATACTTTCTGAAGTGGTTATCTGATTTACACAAGCAGGAAAATCTTGATCATGTTATTGGGGGCAAAGTTGTATTCATTTGTGTATACTTTCTCAATATTCAATTTATTCATTTAGATTACCATTCAAGAGTATATATTTATTCGACATTTAGAATGGCGTCGTTTAATAGATATCAGTTATGTATATACTGATACGATATTATGAAATCTCAACATAACAACAGCAATCAAAAATCAATGCAATCAATCTTCATATACGAGGATAAGTTGATCAACCCTCGTGTTTGTTTGTATAAAGACTTAGGTCTAAAGTGTTGTCTTCTGCCATTATTTTGCTGCTACATTATGGTTTTTGTATTTGTTGACAGGCTTGATGTTTAGATACCAACAATCTATTGTATTGAATAACACAATCCTTACTGCGTAAATAATAAAAGTAATAAAAAAAAAATTCATCATTATAATTTAGCGACAAAAAAAAAAAAAAAAAAAACAGCGTGTCTAAAAATGTAGAAGAGAATAAAACGTAACTTCATTTCATAATAATAATTTCTATTCATTCTTTCTATTAATTTTAGTACAAAATTGGGAGCTATTAGCTAAAGAAATACAAAAGTTTCCCACACAAAGTGCTACGGGTGCCTGCAATTGTTCGGTTTGTTAATGTGCCTTTGATTTTATTATTTTCTTTTAAGGTATTGAAAATTTTAAAATATTTTGTTTCATTGTCAGTTTAAAGTTAAAATCTGACATTTCTATTATACAATAAATCGCCAGATTTTCATAATACGTTTCGTAGAGATCGATTGACGTTAAGAGTTTGCTGTCAAAATTTCATTTAATCATAACTCGTATCACAGAAAAATTTGTTCTCTCACGAAAAGTCGATATTCTTCGCAATAGAAATAGAATTTAGAATATAGAGAACAATATTTCACAAATATGGAGGCATCTCTGTTATGCGATATAATCAGGAAAGTTGATCCTGAATTCAATGCCTTTCTGGAGGAAAAAATGCGTCAGCAAAGGGCGAAGGATGTCCGTAAAAAAAAAGCGGCGGCATATGAGAAACAATTGGCATTAGAAGAGGAACTTGATAAAAATATCGCAAAGTTGATTGAGTGTGGTACTAAAGACATAGACCGCCTTATGGAAGACATTAAAACAATATATCACTCTGAAAAAAGCGAATCGGAAAGCGAAGTCACTTTTTATCAAAATAACCTAAGGCAGTTGATAAATAGTTTATTGAAGAATTCCAGTGATGATAATCAAAGAAGAGCACGGCATCAAGGACAAACGTCAACTGCAAACAAAAGTAACAAGAAGCAGTTGCAATCATCATCAAAGAAATCTGTAAAATTCACGCATGTAGACAGAAATGCAAAAATGCGTACAGCGCCAACTAAAGTTCAAGACATAATTCAACAGAAAAGAGGAACGATTGATTTTCCATCAAAGAAAGATAATACACTATTTTCAGTAAGTAGTAAGATACCGATAGCTGGAGCTTATGATATACCGAGAAAACAAAACTTTAAAGCTCAGGGTCGAAAGATGGAAAATGAGACACTCTTAAAAAGGACTGAAATTAAGAAAGTAAAAAATCCAACATCCAACACTAGCAGTAGGGATTGGAGTAACGCTATACCAAAAAAAGAAGCTAAAGGACAAAAAAGAGTATGTAGGTACTCTGAGGATTTCTCAAAAAGAGAGAGAGAGGTAAAGGAAGCTAAAAACCCCATTCCTGTCAATAGTAAATCACGCATTATTAGACAATGGACTAATGTTATGCCGAAAAAGGAAGATAGAGCTAAAGTATTACATACTCAAGTTGAGATTTCCCCAAAAAGAATTCAAATAGAGAAAACTAAAAAATCATCTGCTTTAAGTAGTAAGTCAGGCATGAGTGTGAAAATAGAAGCTGACAGTAAAGGAAAAACAGGAGTAACTGAAATTCAGATATTCCCAAAAATAAAGCAAGGTAAAAAATCCACTCCTGTAAGTAGTAAGTTTGGTAAAACTGGATTATGGACTAATGTTACTTCGAAAACGACACAAGCACATAACTCTAAAGGACAAAATACTAATATTGAGATAATCACAAATGGAAATGAAATTCAAATAAATAAGGGCAGTGTTTTGACTGTGAAACGACATAGCCAAACTAAAAGAATTGAATCACCTAATTCTGGGAATGGAAAAGTGCAAAATATTATAACAAAGCAATCGAAAACTAATGCTCATCTAAGAAATAAAAATGCCGATTACCGAACTAAGGCGACCCCGAGAAATGAAGATCAAATCCATGCACAAAAGACTAAAATTGGGACAACCTCCAAAATAGCTGAAAGAAAGCCATTAATGATTAAAAAGCGAAGTAACGATACAATAAGGGCAAATGAAAGTCATAAGGTCATTGAAACACGTGAAGGTAGAAATTCTGAGTATTGGAAGCCTGTAATTAATAAGAGCACTTCTAAGCAGTCTGCTAAAATGCAGAATCGAAATTCTAATATTTGGGTAACGTCCAAGAAAAGTGATATCAACAACACTAAAGGTAGGAATCTAGTGAAGAATAATTCATCTGTTCTTCCACCATGGAACTATCAAAATCCTAAGGGTTTTGCTTCCTCTTTTAATAATCCAAAAATCAAAAAGGAAAGGTACTGTAAAACTTGCAAGACATTGCTGTCTCCCAAGCTTCTCAAGTTTACGTCACCATTAACTTCAGAACAAGAAATCTCAACTAAACCATTTCATCAATGCAAATACCCAAACACCCTCATTATAGTCCGCTGATAAAGCTTTTAAAGAGAAGTCTAAAGATGAAATAAATAGATAAAAAAATCGAGAACCATTGTTGGTTGACTGAAGAAATTAATTTTCACTTTAGTTTCCATTATTAATACGAGAAATCATTTTTGAAAACAAAAAAGTAATTTTAGCATTGCCTAAATATTGGGTTTTCACCCTCCTTCAAAAAACACTTCATTTGTTAGTTATTAGTTTTACATTAATAAAAGAGACAAACACAAAAATTGTATATTTTATAAACTCAATTAAAAAGCATATATTTTGTAAAATATTTTCTAAATAAAATTTTGTGTTACGTGGCAAAACTAAAATATTATTTTTGAATTTGTTTTTGTTTACTCGATAATATGCAGAGTTTGGGTATGAATTACAATTATAAAGGTAGGGTGAATTTGAATTGCATAAGTACTAAGTATGACTATTACGACTAATCTAAGTTTTCCACTTGTGAATTGTCCACTCCAACGAGCCATTCACTAATTTGATATTTTGATTTCTGGTAATTCTTGTGCATCTTCATGCTCTGACATCCATTCGTCTTTGAGAATCGAGAAGAAAATGTTATAATCTGGATCATCTTTGGCATCTGAATTATTTCCGGTATTAAACAAATCGTGGTCTACAGAATATTAAAGTATTTTTTGGACACACTATCCATACCAAATCTTAGCAGCATAGAATTGGTTTCCAATTTCCATAAAAAGTAATTTCGCCTTGATTTCAACAACAACTCCGAATATTATCTATCCAAAGGACAAAAAATGAGGATATGAGCGTGTTTGACAAATGATTGCAAAAAAAAAAAATGCTATAAAACTTTATAAGCAAACATTTAAACCCCTGAAAAGTGAAATATCAAGAAACTATTTCATAATAGAATTCGCTGTCAAAATTTCAGTTTCCTTGGCGCAACGGTTTGGTCTAGGCAGCGCCAACTTACAAACATTCGTTTTTATGTAGACAGTCAGATTTAACCGTGAAGAAAATATTGTTTTATGGATGTTTTGTTTTAGGGTTTTTTAACAATATGAGTTCTTATACATACCAGTACATGTACAGTTTGTGATACTCGTCTGTATTTATGAAGGCTATTAAAGCATAATAATACATGTGTCACTCACAGTTTGTTGTGTTGCAACAAAATTTTCTTTATAGAAAGGGATTTAAAGTGAATAAGTGGAGGCGGTGTAGATCAGGATTATCATTTAGATGAATAATTCAACATTCCCATAACATCTCAGTGTGTCCATATGTGAGTAAGATACGCACGTGCAAATATCGTACAACCAATGGATGCTTTTGCGATTGCTCTTCTAAAATTGTTGTTAAAACTTAATTATCATAAACATATGTACATGGCAATAAATGCTTATGATAATCACGGGATTTGAGTGGTTTCAGAGTTCCGAAGCTAGCACCGAAACGTGGCCAAATTTTAATGTGGTAAAACTGTTAAAATATTTGTAAGTCTGATTAGATCTGAAACTGTCCATAAATGACAAAGAATAAATAAATGTATCTTTCAAGAAATTTCAAGTGCTATGTTGCACTTCTAATTTTAATTTACTGTTTTTTGATCATCCTTTTCATTTACCTGACATGGCACCACGTGGTAATTTCAATGTTTTCTAAAGTTTAATCATGCATTAAAGGCAAAAAATATATTACGCTGTTTAGCCTAAGGCCCTAGCTGACAGTACTACCTCTCTACTGTTAACTTTAGGTATTCTTAGTAATAATAAATAAATAAAATAAAAATATTACACTGTTGACTGAATGCTTGTCAACACTTTCAACACTCAACATTTTCGAATGATGGCAAAGGTGATTGGAAGTAATTTTAAGAGGATGTATATTAAAGAGGATAGTAACTGAATACATGCATAGATACATAATAAATATAAAATGTTTTATAGCATTAGCCTAGTTAGTTTATAACCACATCTCGTATGTGAGTAACTTCTGCTACTTTAACCATTCGAAATTTCCTTCATATTTTGTAGTTTTTCCTTTTGTTCAAATGAGGTTTGGATGCTTAGTTTGTTCACTGCTAACAAGTAAACCCAATGTAAACGCATCCCTACAAGCAAATACACTCTCATCCAGTCTTTCATTCATTCAACCATTCTGGCAACAGCCACAGTTAGTATTGTATTGTACAGTGTATGATGATATACAAAGTTGTTTGCTTTTAAGTCTTCCTTCATGTCCTTTGTTATACTCCTTTTTTTGGTTGTGTCTCGTATTTCTTTTCCAGGAAAATCACACTTGTGAGAAAGGGAAGTGCATTTCCACTTTAGTTTGATGTTTGTAACTTGTAAAACCTCACAAAGTACAATAGGTATGAATGTTTTTGATTAGCATCAGTTTAGCCTTATCTGACGCTAATCAAATAAAGTTTTAAACATATTAAGATTTTATGCCAAGAAATGGTTCTTATAAGAGAGTAGAGATCACATATGCATATGAAAAATTGTTTGGCTTGTGTGAAGTGTATATAAGCTTTGGCGAAATCTGAATTAGTCCTACTTGTATTATAAGTATTGTTTTTATTCTATTCTACTCTATTCCATTCTATGCTATTTAGAGATGCTTAAATCAGGCGTTACTTTTCTATTTCCTTACTCTATTTCTCCATATAAGTACCTACAAAAGCAACACCCTGTCTATGCTACATTCAGGGTTCGTTGGGATTCCCATGCTTACGTTGAGCATTCAGTTGGATTACTCTCATTTGTGTAAATGGTAGCCTCCGTTTGTTTTTCTTGTTTTACCCTTTCTGAAAAGGTTTTGTCCTCTGGCACTTGGTGTTGGTTTTGTTGGGCTGTTGTCCCAGTTTCTTAACTCAATCATTGATGCTTAGATTTATGTCTACGAAAATTTGTTGTTCTTTTTTTTTTTCCTTTTTTGTTTGTGGTTAAATTCATCTGCTACAATGTTTTGTTTCTTTTTGGAAATTTTTGTTTTTGTGTTGTCTACACTTCCTTTGTGGTTTTCTGTCACTTCCTGTCTGTAAATGGTTTTTACCTTTTAGTGTTTAATTAAAAAATTAAAAAATATATTGGGATTCTTTTACGGAATCAAGAAAGAAGTTAAAAAAGGAAAAATGGAGCGAATATGTGATTTAAACTGAAATATTTAAGACTTTACCATTTAGTGAAAGCTGTAATTAATTACTTCATATCAAGCAATTTACACATATTATCGATTCCAAAAACTAACAACAACTAGAATTATTTAACATAGAAGAAACAGAAGCATAGAGATGAATGTTATAATACGAGTACTTTCAATATTTTGTGTGAAAAGACTTAAATAATTCCGCAAAGAATGAAAAAGTTGATGAAAAATATTGTAGGTTATTGTGACCATAATTTCGCTACTAATTTCTTGAATTTTTCTTTAGGTTTTCTTTTCCATAACTTTGCTTTTTCACTTATCTTCCCTTGTCACATTCTTTCTCCCTGAGAAGTTTCTTAAAATGCTTTTCATAATTGATATTGTTGTTCTCGTAGTTTATTCAAATTGAAAAATACTTACGAACTCTTCAAGTGAAAATGATGAGCACAGACTTATCAGAACCCCCAACTCGCCTTTAATCGTTTTATTTTTATTTTAAACAAGTGGCAAGAATCAATGATTGACTGACTGACTGACTGACTGACTGAATGTAAAAAATACAATAGTGCGAAGAAGAACTTTCATTGTTTCGCGTAGGATTTTTTCTTTTTTCTTGTTTGCTATTATTTTTGTTCATTGGTATTTTCAGAAATTGAAATTTATGCTGGCAAAGACTTATAGATGCTTAATGTGTGTGCCTCAAAGTTGGGGAAGTGAAGTGGTCGGAAAAAATTCTATAGAAGCAAACAAGCCAATTTTATACATGCGAATAGGCCAAGCATAAGGACAACAGACTAAGTAAGAATAAAAATAAAAATAACAACAAAATGAAATGCTTTAGCCCGGATCGACAATTGAATACCATACGATTAATATGAATCAAATAAATATGGCGATACTCGAATCTGGGGAATTGAATTCCCAGTAATATTTTATGGTTGATTATACTGTATATTTTAAATCGATATCTTCTAAGCTAAGGAAGTTATAAGTGCAATGGTTCTTTTTTTTTTTGTTGTGTTGTACAGTCAAACATGCTTTTGGGATCCTACCTCTGATTGTTACAAACATACACGTATATTTTACCCGTGTATTGGTACGATTAAATTAATCTTACAGGTTTACTGCTGCGGATGCTTCTACTAGAAAATATTATTGTTGCTATCATTTCTCCTTCAAGTCAATGTTACTCTTAGAAAATAAGAGTTCTTTTTGTTTAGAAAATATAAGCCGTTCATAGAGCATGAATTACGATTATGATGAAAAATGTCTGAGGGTTTTTAAGTAACTTTGAGGCTTTATACAGAGAAATTGTTAAATTGCATTTTATTGACAGCATTGTCCATCATTAGTTACGATTTTTCCCCACCTCTCAGGCAGCATTCGGTTTCCATGTAGGAAAAATGCATCGTCTTTTGCGGCGATCCAAAAATCACTCAAATTTTTGGCTTCTTTGTAAGACATGAAGTGCTGCTCGGGCAGGCCATGATCCACCATCGAAACAAGTGGTAGGTGGAAGGAACAATGTCTGGCGAATATGGAGGATAAAGTAGGACTTCCAATTAAAGCGCCTTCAAAGTTTCCTTTACGATATTTGCAATATGTGGCTGAAGCTTATTGGGCTGATAGATCTCCTCCTCTTAAACTCATATTCCTGGAGGGAACATTGTTATTCACTTATATATTGTGATCCATGTTATCCTCTATAAATTGGATTTATGGGCTACTACATAGGTGAACACAAAATGGGCCACCATCCCAATAACTTTTTGGAGTTCGAATTTGGCAGTGCCTATGGGTACAAAGTCTTACCAGAGGCTCTTTTTGGTACCACGGGTGGTCAGGAGCCCAGGGAACTTGTTTCCATCCTGGCCAGTGGGTACGGCCCCCTTGTGGGAGTATTGTGGGGGCTGAGGTTTAATACCCAAATGCGGGTAGAGTAATTACTCGACGTGGAGTTGCGTTCTACAACCGGGTGCTGTGACCTAGAGATCAGCAGAGGTTTAAGATGGGTCTCGCTCTCCACCAAGGAGGGATTTATATTTACCAAAATAGTTATGACTCTAATTTGGTACCTGCGGATATATGTCCAAGGGGTCGTTGATTGACGTTTATCAATCCATGTGCTTGGCACCGTGTTCTTAAATCTTCCTCAACTCATCAATGTAATGATAGATGAGTTTGCCATATCTTTTTCTTTGCTCGGCTCAATTGCATCAATTTTTGTTCTTTGCTCACGCTACCCAGTGATGCTTTCATTAAGCTGAATTACCGCATAATGGATCAATCAAATTGAAGTTGATGCGTGGCCGGGCTTACTCCACGGTTTTCTGCGATTTGGGTTGTGATAGTATCGATTCACTTTTCGTTCCTCCCAAGTTTCCAGTTGGCTCCTCTGAAGTTTGTCATATATAAATCTTGACCCCATAAAACACTTTCAACTAAGCGTTTTCACATTTTACTTGCGTTCTTTCACGATCTTTGATGCTGTTGTCAAAATCGCCACTTTTCCAACGCCGGAATTAGTATTCGCATGTTTTCATTGATGAAACATGTTCCTCATATGCTTCACACAGCAATCGATGTCCATCAGCTGCACTTTTCTTCAAATCAAAACGAAAATGCTACGTTTACAGCAAATAGCGTTTTGTTGGTACAAAAATTGTCATGTAATAAGTCAAAAAAAATAAAAATATTTTTTTCTGTCAAAAACCTACAGATTTTTTTCAGATTGTGGATTGCAAAGTTCCATTATACTTGTAGGGGGATTATTTAATTTTGATTTGGTATCGCTTTTGTGAAGGATATAAAATAATCAGTGTAACTGAAGAAAAACTTATATTAAGTTTTTTTTGTTAGGATGTTGATTGTTTTAAAGCTGATAGATAAGCTTTCTTTGTTGTTATTGTTGTCTCATACCAAATTCTGAAGTTTTCATTATTATTGTTTAGAGTGCCTAAAAGCATACAATGAATTTTGTTATATTGCTTTCTTGGTTACCAACGACTTGAAATGGACAAAAAAAAAAAAGGCAACAAATAAAGGGTTTTTCTTTTAATTTCATCCCCTTATTTTTCATTTTATAATGGTCTGTGGTCGGTGTGGCTCGGTGTGGCTCGGTGTGGTGTGTTTATTAAAGTGACACTAACGAAATAAATTTCAATTAATATTAAATTTATTTTCTGTTTAATGTTCTTTTTCTCCATTCTTTTTATTAATTTCTTCTGTTTTTGGTATTTATGTTAATTTGGTTTTTGATTGAATTTATGAACAATATAATTGAGGAATTTCCTTTCCTTTTCTACGACTTTCTGATGGTGAATCAACAACTAAAAAACAAAACAAAACAAAACAAAACAAAACAACATCACCATTACTTTCCACATTCTTTTAAAAATAATTTATTTGTTGGTTCTCTTTGGATGGCAATTTTGATTTTTATTATATTTAAATTTTTAGACAATAAGCGAATTTAATGGAATTAAAATTTACAATCACAGAAATATTTAGTCTCCAATGAAACCATCTATTTTATTTACTCAAAAGTATATTTATTTTACGTTTATAGCCCAGTTTAAATCTATACGGCAATTCCGGGACATGGGGCCTTTTCAATCTGTCTATGTCAAATCGATTAATAGCTTATTCGTTGTCATAAAGTTACAATTTCATTGACAAAATTTTAATAAATATGATTGTCAACTAGGGGATCGAATTGTAGAAGACGAAAGGGGCGGCCATTGTGTAAATCCGGTTGATATCTCTGAAGTATTTCGATGTTGTTGTGTCGACTTGCGGTCAAGATGTAGCCCTTACTACTTAACAGATTTACTCTGTGGGATTGCTGCACCATTAAAGTTCACTTGCCGTCATTTAATTTGGTTGTTAAATTAAATGAAATTATTTTCTTGGTTCTTTATACAATACTTATAATTTTATTTTAGGATGAAATAATGAACGCACACGTTTTCTCCTTACTTCAAATACATCGCAGTTACTTGACTAATATGCATACGTTTTTTCCAAGTATTCATCATACCTTAACAATTTGATCATATTGCATTTCACTTGCATTGAAGATATCTATTTGTATGAACTAAAATTTTCGTAACATAACAATTTGCCCATACTGCATTTCATTTCTAAGGAATTGACGACGATACACACAAGATAAAACAAATTTACATAACATACTTATACTCGTATGCATGCATCTTTAAGTTATTTATAAGTATATTTTGTGCAGATTCACTCCAGGTATTCCAGGTAGATTGACCTCAACAGTTTGATCATATTTCAATTTAGTGCAGAGCATATTGTATATTATAATGAGTTAAATTGTTTGCTGTCAAGGAAACTAGTTAGGGTACACAATATGAAGAGAATCTTCTAATTGGGCTTTTTCACTGCATACTTGTTGCAGTATTATATGCACAATATAAAAATGTATTTATTACATGATTCATCACGCTTTCCAAGAAATCAATAATGAGCTTCATTTCGTGTTATTATAACATTTCTTCACTCCATTGTTGTATTAAATTAATTTAAATTTGATTTACAATTTTGTTTCATCAGTCACAATAAAAACTAGAAAGAACGTTATCTTCGAATATTTCGAATATGAAATACTCTTCACGCCGTGAATGTTTGTTTCATTGTAGTATTTAAGCTTTATTTGCAACTAAATGGGTGGTTTGTATGGGAGGTACCCTCCTTATATTTATAAGAATTCACTCCATTAAGGTAACGTTTTTGGTCGTTAATCCACTTAATTCCAGTGGTAAACTGGGGCTTTATCAAGTTGTAATGGCTCAAAAATGTTGAAGATGTGTGAAACTGCTTTATGAAGCAGTTCTCTATAGCTTGTGGCATTGGAATTCCAATTGAGCCATAAGATGAGACTGCATTCCACACCATTATGCCCCATGCCGGCTATGATGACGGGTCAAATAGTGTTTTCCTTTTCTTATGTCATGGAAGTAATAGTTAAAACTATCTGATCCATCCAAATTAAAGTGTTTTTCATCAGAAACAATTATCCGATGCCACTCGCTGTTCTATGTATATGAAAATTGGAATGAGGTGTTTTATTTTCTATTTTAATCCCTTAAAATGTTTTGCTTTCCTTATAACTCACTGTACCGAAGCTACACTTGCATTTACTCTCAATTTAAGTTGAATTTTAGCTGCAGAGCAGATTGAGTTAGAGACTTTTCGGCGAATTATTCGCTCTTCGTTTTGCTGGCCTATTTTCTTCATACTTTGCTGGATTTCTTTGAAAATGAACAACGACAACAGTATGACTTTGAGAGAGTTTTTCTGCTATCTTCCTAGTTGTAACTTTGTTGTCTCGAGAGCTTAGTATTTTGTCTTTTCTTCCAATTTCGAATTAAGATGGCTACAGTCTATTTCATTGATCGGGAGTGTATATCAGGGATATCGAACCAATGATAAAATAATTCGGGCACACCAATTATTTAATGAAGTTTAATCTTACTAATGTACGTACAATAAAATAATGTTCACTGGTTGATTTGTTGATTGTTTGGAAGGTATTAAGATGTTTTCACAATAACCACAATTTTTGGATGTTATGTGTCTCTCAAAATTAATGTTGTTTACAGACTTGTGCCAGCATTTCAATGAATTGAACGTTAATCTTCAATGCCCAATTAAAACGATTATCATCATGATAGATCTCATTAGTGGATTTGAGGCTAAATAGCAAGTTTATAGTAAAACAACAAGTATTTTCCAAACCTGAAAAAACTTACCAAAGATTTAGATTTACTAAAAAAAAAAAAACTAGACGAATTTAAAACAAGATTTTTGTCAGTTCATAGAATTATCACTCACACTGTGACTTTAGTGAATAAATTAAACGTGTCTAAATTCGATTGGTTGGAGATTGAAGAAATTGAAATCCAGTCTAGTTGAAATTTAGTTTAGAAATTTATCGATTTAATAAAAGCGTTGGTATTAAATGGAATAGAAACGCTATCGGGCAAGACTCATATGAGTAAAAATGCCAATATAAAAATTATGGAAACGAATGATTTTAATTCTGACAATATACAATACAATAGTATTTAAGTAATTTTTTTTTCAGAAATGAATAATATTAAAAACTTACATCGAAACCATTTGCCAGATGACTCCAGTTCAGCTTGCATTCTTTTAAAAGTAACAAAGTATGATGAGCCCAATATGTATAAGATATTTAGCAGCTTATTTGCAACAGCAACAATCACATTAAAATTTTCTTTTATTTAACTAAACATGAAATAGTATGGTAAATATTATGATTGCAAATAAAGCATCTAGTTGTATGTATTGTTTGTCTATTAAATCACTAAGTCAAGATTCTTCGACGACACGTCATGGCCACATTATTATAATTTTTATAAGAAATGGCACCTTCACCAATGTGATGGTTCGCCATGTCTGTCCTAAATAGTAGTATTAATTATTAGTGATATAAAAAATATATGTAACTCTGCTCTGTTATCACACAAACGAAAGTGGCTTTCCAGACTTACATGTGTGTGATATATGCCTATAATTACAGGAGCACGGTAATCGAAAAGGTATCGGTGTTTTATATTTATTAGAGCAATTCTATCTATGAAATTATAATAATAATAATAATTTTTAGTATTTTAATAAAAACTAAATTCCTTAATTCAAAGGAAGAATAATTTAACAATAATTTTATAAAACGTGTCCAATACTTTTCTAAAATACAATATTTGAAAATATTTAAACTTCCTTAAGTATCTGCATATGTGTTATTTATTATAATCATAAATTATTGTATATAATATTTTCTCTGAAGAAATAATTACTATTGTATAATTAATTTTTATAAAGTCTTTTATAGTTTCAGCAAAATAAAAGAACAAACAAAATATGTAAATCCTTCGAATATCACCGAACATTTCTGTAAAAAAAAATTGCCTAAATAATCATTATTTTCATGGTGCGAAACCATCACTCTCCCTCTCTCTCTCACACACACACTCTCTATCCAATGTATATATTATATATATATATATATATATATATAATCATTCGTACTCTCTCTATCTCTATTTCTATCTCCATCTTTCTCTTTGCATCGATATCTCCCTCTCATTCTCATTCTCATTCTAATTCTAATTCTAATGCTCTTTATCTGTTTTCTTTTTTATCTACAATATTTATTTTTAATAATAAATTGTGTTTCAGTCATCATAAACATTCTTAAGTATTGTCCAGTAGTTGAATTTCTCCTGCAATAAAATTGATCATTTGTTGATTAGATTGAAAGCTTGTACAAAATGTACTATGGGAAACCAAAAATTATTTATGTATTGTACATTGAAATTCATTTGCCGATGTAATAGATATACATATACGCGTATTTTAAAGAATTCGGTTGAACTGACAAAAGCGGAAGAAAATTGGTAATTTTCTACTTGTTCGAAAGTCTAAGTTTACATTGCATAAATTATCAATCAATCTCATCATCTATTAATGATCAATTTATTGTATTTACTTGTAGAACAACTTCATTATATTTATGTAATATGTGTGTGTATTTCTTCAATAATATAGTATCACTCTCTTCCATTCTCTATCTTTCTCTGTTTCTCTATTTTATTGTTAGATGGTTCATATATATATTGTTTATTTATTGATGCTGTTGATTTTTGTTTTTTTTTTTTTTATGTATATAATTAATCAACCCATAAATCAATCAATCAAACAATCACCCATTCAATAAATTAATTTATTGTTTCATGTTGCTTGGATATACATACATACATACATACATATTCATAGTAGTGAAATGAATATCTCATTTAATTAAGAACACAGCCTGCAATGAAAAAGCCTTTTGAATATTTTTCATAAAGTATAAGTATGGACCTCCAGATTACAAATATGACAACCATTTTCCTATATCACGTAGTAATTTTTTTTTTTTATTGGCATTTTGAAAAGATTAACAGAATTTACACAGTTAAATGTAACGGTAAAAGTACATATATGCATTTCAATAAAGCAAATTGTAATATGCAATGATTTGAAAATTACATCAAACATTCATATTAGCAATCTGGAATCTATAAACTACAAATTTTTCATAGAAATTCATATAAAAATATTCAAATAGCTTAAAGAAAAAAAAAAATAAAATACATCTTTGCTGATCTTCATTTAGATTTATGTGAAAATCAAAGCACGATAAGTTATCATTATTATCATTTATGTTTCAAAAACTTAATCTTAGTCAATCTTCACCTGTTGCATGGAATTTTTGTTTGTGTTTTTTTTTTTTTTTTGCTTGTAAATATTTAATATTTTTTGTGGTTACTGATTGTCATTCATAAATCGAATTAATTTCGAACATTAGAAGCAACTATTTTTTTTTTAATTAAAACAACATATTTATTTTGTTCTCCAACAAAACGGCTTTGAGACCATGAATGATTTAAAATGGACCCGGCAGGTAGCGCTGTTGTAGAGATACAAACATATAACCATTTTTTTTTTTAAATATGTTTTCATTTGGCGCAAAATATACTGAACCGTTTAAATGTTTTTTTTTTTTTGTCTCAACAAATGAGTCCTAAGGCAGCGAGTTGAATACAGGACCCAAAGCGTACCAAACGGAACCCTTTAACAAAAGCTACGCTGTCCGTCCGTCTGTCAGTAATCGGGTTCTATATCTCATGAACTGTAATAGGAAGAAAGTTGAAATTTCACAGAATGTGGGGTTGTTTGGAAGCTATACCATACAGTACCCGTAAGGTTTTGAAATTTACAAGAGTGGTGAAAGTAGACTAGGGACTTAAAGCGTCAAAAATCCAATTAGATTGGACGACTAGGGAGGGTGCCTCCCATAAAAGCCACCATTAAAATTCAGGTTCTTATTAAAAAACTTTTTTGATTTTTTCACTATTGACCTGAAATTTAGATACAAACACGCCATCTCCATTTATCTCGAAACCCTCCATGTCTGCGCGTCTGTCTTGCACTTGTCCTATTTTCAATTATATTTTTTTATAAGATTAAGGGTTTGATTCCGGCACATGATCACAGTCATGACTTAGTATCTTTTAGGATGTATAAAAGGACTTTAAAAAAGACAACAATTCTAAAAATAAAGACATATTTTCCTTTAAAAAATCTAAAATTAAATAAGAGAACACATGTCCATTCGCCACTGATACATTGTAAGGCATGGCTTGGACTGCTTTTAACTTGAGTGTTTGCCTTCGACATTATGGGGATGAGAAACGTTCCCGATAGCCTAGGCTCTCTCTCTCTGTCATCGCTCTCTGTTTTTAAACTCACTGATGGCCCACAAGAGGACCACGACATGCAAATGGACATGGTAGAAATGCAGTGAGAAAGAAAAAAATGGTTACATTTTTTAACAGAACAAATACAAAATTTCACCAAAATTTTATGGAAAATAAAGATAAATAAGATATGAAAAGTTAAAAATTTTTTTTTTCATCATTTTTTTTTTTGCATCACATCAGTTTTAAGTTGCTATGTGTATGTATGCATATTTGTGTGTATTTATTTGCATTTGAAAGTACTAGTATATATGTGTGTATGTTTATTGATGTGATTCTTGTTTTTTGTAGCAGGCAAAAATGGATACAAAATTGGATTCGCGTCAAGCACAACAACAACAGTTTCCGGCAACTTTTCCGGATACATTTAAGAATTTCTTTGAATTGATGAACGAAGATGAGGAACATGTGGATTTATTTTCAAATTTACTCGAGGATAAGGTAAAGACGAGATAAACATTCATAAACAAAACAACAATAGTTACAATAAATGGTAACTTTACGAATTCTCTGCGTGTTTTGCGATAATTTTACAATTTTTGCATGATTTTGATGCTTGCCAATGAAATGTTATCATCTTTTTCCTTTCAACCTTTCAAGTTTCTCTATCACATTTTCACACAGATACGCGCACATTAAACAAAAAAAAAAAAAAAAATATATATAAGTATGTAAAGCAAATAATTTAGTTACAACTTTGAAAAAAAGTTCACGTTCCACAAAATATTAGTACTTAGTATCTTTGTAGCTCCAATATTTTCTTTCTCTAAATAATGAAAATATTTCTAAGACATTGATAATTGCAGTTTTTGAATTTTGGTAATTATTATTCTATCGATAAAATGTATGAGATTTGCTTGGCAACCACATTCGCTCGTTTGATCATTTCTTACTAACAGTCGCCTATTATTAAATATATTGTAATTATACTCATATATACGAGTATGAGTATATACATACCATATATATTATATATATATACAATATATTATTTATTTTTAGTAATAAGCACATTATTCTTTCAGTAAATTGCTAGGCAAATACAATTAGAAGCGATAAAATGATTTTATTTTTTTATTTCGTATTAAGAAATATTTGTTTCACAATGATATTTGAACTTTGATTGAGAAATTATGCTAATAACAATTGTAAAATGAATGAACATGTATACCATAGAGCCTTGGTAATACAGATTTGATTTTAAAATACGAGTATTGGAGAATACACATAATTTTTCAAAATATTTGCGTATTAAAAACAGGAAAAAAGAAGGTTATACTCTTCACGCACCCCTAGAAGACGATTTTGCCTACGCTATACATACAGCATTTCAACTTTGAGACCGAAATACAATATTTGTATACGATCCAGTCACTCTAGGGTAAAAATATCGTAAACCTTAATGAATTATGTATTGTACCTATAACCTTTCTTATGAGTAACTCCGTCCATTGGTGAAAACTGTATGAAAATACGTTTGATACTTTTTTAGTTTATCGCCTTCAGACAGACAGATGCGGTTGAGAGACGGTTTTAAAATATATATATATATATATAACTAAAGTTCGGCAACATGGTATGCATGGCTTGCATTCTTGCAGTTTTCCAGACACGTCAAACAAATTTTTTCAAATATTACTTCATTTTAATTATTGCATTATCATTGTAAGTTATTATACTCTTCACGCAGTGGATCTTCAATTCATTCTTGATCATAGCATTCATTAAAAAATTATCGAGCGTATTCTATAGAAGATTTACTAATCTTTATATATATATTTTTTTTTTTTCCCGATTGGATATGTACTATTGTTTTCCTACATCTTATATCTTAAATATAAATGAAAACACTAAGAAGGGAAAAGGCAGTGGACAATATCGAACATTTTCGAATGGTCTCTTGCATAATGGTCTTGATTACTGGGTGTCTTAGGCCTCATTTTTGAGAGCCACTTGCGGCAGGCCAACAACCGCAAGATGCCTCTCAGCGCCACCCGTAACCTAAGTTAGGTCAGATCGACTGGTCTGCTTTGTTTTAAGCGTCTACGTCTAGACAATTCGTGAGATGGAAGGTCTGTTATTTCTAGATTGGTGTGTCGCTCTAATGTTTTGTGGTACCTCCTGCTAGCATTAATGATTTCTTCCTGAATCATAGTTACGCCGAGGTCTTTGTGAATTTCATAGTTAGATATAAACCAGTCCGCATTAACTATTGATCGAAGTATTTTCAATTGTTGACGCTGAATAATGTTAATGTTAGTTTTCTTGGCTGTACCCCATAATCCATATAGGCTTAATTACGCTATTGTATATTACCAATTTCCCATTGGTTGTTAATCTTTTTATATAAAAATGAATAGTTTTATAAGTTTGTCATGAAGTTTGTAACAGGCAGAAGGAGACAAAAAAAAAAAAAAAAACCACATAAAGTATATATATTCTTGATCAGCTCGATTAGACGAATTGATTAAGCCATGTCTGTCTATCCATCTGTCCGTCTGTCCGTCTGTATGTATGCAAACTAGTCCCTCAGTTTTTGAGCTAGAGAGCTGAAATTTTGCACGAACCTTTCTTTTCATCATACGCAGGACATTTATCGGAACCACCCGAATCGGACCACTAGGAAGGGTACCTCCTATACATACAAACCACCCATTTGAATTCATGTTCTTATTAGAAAAACTTTTTTGTTTTTTTGTACTATCGAACCGAAACTTGGACACTATCAGCTTCCAAGATAGGGGCAGTTCATTTGTAGGAACCAGCCAAATCGGATCACTAGGGAGGTGGGGGTACCTCCCATACAAATCCCGTGAAGAGTATTTCATCTTCGGTATAGTCTTTCTTGTTTGCTTTTATATTTCATTTCATATTTTTAATGTATTTTCTATTTTTATTTTTAATTTGTTATACTTATGGGGTCACCAAGATGGTTTATGCTTCAGTTGGACCCAGTAGGTGGCGCTGTTATCGAGATAGACACTTTTTTAACAAATTTTTAACATTTTTTATATTGCGCAGACTATACTAAGTCGATTTTAATAATGTGTTTTTTTTTTTTTTTAAATGACAAATGAATGCTGATGAAAAGAGTTGCATAATTATTTTTTTCAGTTTTTAACTTTTAATATAAATAATATTTTTAAGTGGGAAGTGTTTTGAAAATCACTGCTAGACCAAGCATAAAAAGTTTTGTACGTTTTCAATGCTTTGGTTGTTGTTATTAGTGTATTTTTCCTCTCTGAGTACGCATGCTTTGTTTGTGTTTCAATTTTGGTTTGTTGATAATGAAAGTGGGCGGGTCGCTTTTGATTGTTTTTCGTTAAGTGAGGGTGATAAATCGAAGAAAACCTCAATTATTTATAACAAACTGCTGATCCCTTGAAAAATCTTCGATAATTCGTAAAACTTGCATATGTTTTGGTCCCCTCGTTAATTCGTATTTTGATTTGTGAATTCAATGAACATAAAACCTCTTATAATTCTTCTTTCATTCAAAACATTAAGTTGTAACGTCAATATGCCAAACAAACGCACGCACCTTAACAATTTCTCAAAAACAAAAAATTATTTCAGCTATTGACAATGGAGCAAAAGAAAAGGAGGTGGCGAAACAATACGAAATCGCACCATCAACACTCACATCAATTCAAAGAAAAGAGCAATGTTCCCATTGGCGGCCAGTTATTGACCGAAAAGGCTTTGTGTTTTGCTAATGCAATGAAGATCAATAACTTTAAAGCAAGCAATAGTTGGCTTGAACGGTTCAAAAATCGACACAACATCACATTTAAGAAATTGTGCGGTGAAAGTTCTGCTGTTGATGAAGGAGTTTGTGTAGAGTGGAAAGAAAATTTGAGTGATTTGACTAAAAATAACGATGCTAATCTTTAATGCAGATGAAACTGGATTGCTTTATAAATTTTTACCGAATCGAACCTATTGCTTCAGAAATGAAAATGTCATGGTGGTAAGCGTAGTAAAGAACGAGTTACTTTATTATTTGCTGTAAACATAGATGGCACCGAAAAACTTGAACCACTATTAATTGGAAAGCCTGCAAAACCAAGGTGCTTCAAAAATATTCGCAGCTTTCCAATGCTTTACCGACATAATAAAAAGGCGTGGATGATAATGGATCTATTTAACGAATGGCTTCAGATATTGAATGACACCATGAAAAGTGCAAATCGAAAGATATTGCTTTTCATGGACAATTGTACGGCGCACTTTTTTGAAGAAGTTACGGTTAATAATAATGAAAGTGATGAGGATGATATTGTAGCTCTAATGAAGAAGTACTTATAACGAATAAACAAGCAAAATCGGTCATACAACAAATTTGATATTATGTTTCAAATCATAATGTCCAAAAAAATGTTTTGATTGTGTAATAATTTTGGAAAACTCAGTTGAAGAGATAGGTGAAAAGAACCTCAAGCAATCAAAAATTACAAACTTTTTTAAACCTTAGTCTTACTCTTTGTAATTGTTTTATGTTTCTTTTTTTATTTTTCTATTAAATTAATAGTATGTAAGATGTAAATACATATGTAAATGGAGTTATTATGTTCTAATAAAGTTAAAAAATGGATGAATATCAACTGATATGTAAAGGCCCAGTTAATTCGTATTTTTGTTTTTTTAACCTCGATATATCGAAATCTCGATAATTCGAAAACCTCAATAATTCGTAAAAAATGCTGTTCCCTTGCAATTACGAATGAACGCGATTTGGCTGTAGTAAAATCAAAATGGTTGCCAGCAATGACACGTCAAAACATCGGTCGGAGAACGCGGAATGCAACGCGATTTTGTAATCTTCGAAGCAATGTGTCGGAAGAAGAACGTAGCCAAAGTTTTGGAGGCAGGGAGAGTGAGATTACCAACGGCTCCGTTACGCTGGAGCATTATTACCAGTTGATGGGGAATATAAATTTCTTCAAATTTATTTCCTTGGAAATTCTGAAGCTGAAGTGCATTAACAATGTGCCATCAATCGTGTAACTAGGCGAAAGGTATATTTGTCAGAACCAGCCAAATCGGACCACTAGGGGGTTAACTCTCATACAAACCACCCATTCAAATTCAGTTTCTTATTTGAAAAACTTTTTCGTTTTTTGTACTATCGAACTGAAATTTAGATACTATAAGTTTCGAACCAATGTCCACTAATTGTGTAAATTTCAAGAGCCTAGAGTTACTGGATCGTATAGCTGCCAAGCAAAGCCAAATTCAAATTTACCTATGTTCTTATTAGTAGAACTTTTTTGTGTTTTGTGTTATCGCACTGAAATTTGGATAGTATGTCTGATACCAACCGTGTGAATTTCAAGATTACCATAGGTAGTCCTGGATCGTAAAGCTCCCATACAAATATTTCTGTCTCAGTTTTGAAATGCTGTATGTGTACTGATTATACCTTTAACATAAGTCATAAGTAAGTTGCTGAAATAATAGCCATACCCAAACTGGGCAAAGATCCAACCAAGGCGTCCTCGTACAGACCAATCAGCCTATTGCCCTTACTTTCTAAAGTATTTGAACGTCTCCTACTTGACCGAATACAACCAATACTAGACGTGAACAGAATCATACCTGACCACCAATTCGGGTTTAGACAAAGTCACTCCACAATTCAGCAAGTCCACAGAGTAACACACAAAATTTTAAAGGACCTTGATGAAAAAAAGTTCTGTGTTGGTGTTTTTCTGGACATAAAAAAGGCCTTCGACAAAGTCTGGCAAGACGGCCTACTGAGTAAAATTAGGACCGTATTTCCAACTGATCTATTTGAAATCATTAAAAGCTACCTTGACTCTCGCTATTTCTACGTTAAATGTAAGGATGAATCTTCTACGCTAAGACAGATAAGAGCAGGAGTCCCTCAAGGAAGCGTGCTTGGTCCTATGTTGTATACTTTATACACATCAGACATCCCAACTCCAGGAGATAGCTCGGCAATGGTGACTACCTTCGCTGACAATACAGTACTAATGTACTCCCAAAAAATAAGCTGAGAATATTCTTGACAAAGCTTGCATTTGGTTTGACAAATGGAAAATAAAAGTGAATGAACTAAAAACGACGCAAGTGATATACACAACACGGACAGCTTATCAGCCAAGACAATTAAAAATTAAAGGTACTGACATTCCATTAAGCAATGTGGCAAAGTACCTGGGCATGCATATTGATAGTAAACTGACGTGGAAACATCATATCCAAAAAAAGAGAGATCAACTAATAATAAAATTTAAGCAGCTATACCCGCTTCTTAACAGTAGATCTAAGTTATCAACCAATGGGAAATTGGTAATATACAATAGTGTAATAAAGCCTATATGGATTATGGGGTACAGCAAAGAAAACTAACATTAACATTATTCAGCGTCAACAATTGAAAATACTTCGATCAATAGTTAATGCGGACTGGTTTATATCTAACTATGAAATTCACAAAGACCTCGGCGTAACTATGATTCAGGAAGAAATCATTAATGCTAGCAGGAGGTACCACAAAACATTAGAGCGACACACCAATCTAGAAATAACAGACCTTCCATCTCACGAATTGTCTAGACGTAGACGCTTAAAACAAAGCAGACCAGTCGATCTGACCTAACTTAGGTTACGGGTGGCGCTGAGAGGCATCTTGCGGTTGTTGGCCTGCCGCAAGTGGCTCTCAAAAATGAGGCCTAAGACACCCAGGATCATTATTCAAGAGACAATTCGAAAATGTTCGATATTGTCCACTGCCTTTTCCCCTCTTTTTGTTAAAAATGTACTTAGTGTTTTCTTTTATATTTAAGATAAAAGATGTAGGAAAACAATAGTGCATATCCAATCGGGATTAAAAAAAAAAAAAAAAAAAAAAAAAATCAAATCAATAATCACATATTTCTGAATGCTCTATCACAGAAGCGTAGCCTAAAATCTTTTCTAGGGTTGCATAAAGAGTACATATATCAATTTCGGCATAGGCGAAGTTAACCTTCGTTTTACTCTCACATAAACGGAGTTATTAGTAACGTCTGGTCACTAGTGGAAGTCGCTGGTCACAACATATTTAAAATCATGTATGGTGTTATAAATCACAAAAACCGTCATCTCTTTTTGAATAAGCACTTCTTTTACGATCACTGAAATGTAGCAAATATTCGACATGTAAATTCACTTCTGTTAAAGAGCAGAAAAGTGTTTGAAAAGCAATTTGATCATAATAAATTGTGTAACGCCCCGCAACTGCATTTTGTGTTTTAAAAGTTCGCTTCAAACAACTGACGACATTGGTGCATTGTATAATCTGCCGTTGTCTACCCTTCATCAAAGGTTCAATGCTAGTTATAATTTTTCTGTTTTTTTTTGCATTGTACAGGATAAAAGTCCAGATGTTCGTACTGGATATAATCATGAAAAATGGTATCAAATCAATGTTACGAAGGTAAAGTTTTGGGAACATGTAGGATGGAAAATGGTATTGAACTAGTCATAGCAGTTGGTTGAAAAGTATTGAAAGCGACAACTATTAACCAGTAGGAAAATAAAAACTACAATCGTATATTAATATTTCATCTTTCATTTGATCACATAAAAAAATTCTTTTGATTGGTCACTTTATTCTTTGTTTACAAGTCATTTGAAGTTGACGGGTCCAGCCTATTTGATTAAAATGAAAAAAAAAAACCGAATATCGTGCAGTGATAAAATTCTTTGTTTTGGAAGGTTTATCAGCAACAGAAATCCACAAAAAATTGGTGACAGTCTTAAGAGAATCTGCTCCAACATTTCCAACTGTGCATCGATGGGTTTTGGAGTTTAAAAGTGGTCGTACAAGCGTTGCAGATGAACCACACAGTGGACGCCCAAAAAGTGCAACATCATCAGAAATCGTTGAGCAAGTTTACAATATTGTATGTAATGATCCAATTTCGACTCAGTGCCGCATTCGTTAACAATTCAACAAAAACTGAACCAAAAACAAATTTCTCAGCATAATTTGAAGCGTTTCAAGCAAATTAAAACAGAGTTTTTGCGTAGGTTCATAACTATGGATGCGACTTGGATCTACCACCATGATCCAAAACTGAAACAAGAACGTTCACAGTGGACTGAAGCTGGTTGTTCAGCTCCAGAACAGGTGAAGTCGGAACGATCAAGAACGGGCAAGAAAGGTTATAGCATCATTGATTTGGGATGCAAATGGGATTTTATTGATTGATTATCTTGAAAAAGGTAAAACAATTAACTCTGAATATTATTGCAACCTTTTGTATCAGCTGAATGAAAAAATTCTTGAAAAAAGACCCGGTTTACAGAAGAAAAAAATCATTTTCCATCAAGATGCACGTGTTCACACAAGTGTTTTGACGATGGCTAAATTCAATGAATTAAAGTTCGAATTGCTTGAACACCCACCGTATTCACCAGATCTGGCTCCCAGCGATTACTACCTATTCAGGCACAACAACAACAATTTTGTCGTGGAAAGCGTTTTCCGTCGAATGAAGAATCTATTGCAGCCGTAGTATTTTGTAGAGCTTCCGGAAAATCAATACGGAGATGGTATAAAATTATTGGAGGATCATTCGAATAAGTGTATTGAAGTTAAAGGAGATTACATTGAATAAAAAAACTTATTTCATTTAAAATTGAACATTCTTTCATTTTTGCTTTCAATACTTTTCTATTAACCTGTATATTGCCGGGTAATAACGTTTCATCACTTTTGAAGTTTTTTGATGGACCAAACTTTCACAAACTTCCACTCATTTTGGCCAGTGACTTCAGTGTAAATTTTGGTGAACAAAAGTCAGAATTACTGAAAACTTTTCTTTTCGAAAAATTCAATTTGTTGGTAATCGATCAATAATTCTTTACAATCTATTGTACAACACGATGTGGCAGGACCATTGATGCTATTTTTCCCCGTTTTTGCTTTAAATAAGACCCAATCACAAACGTATAGTTCTTATTTTTATAATACAATAATTATTATAACCCAAATGTTTCCCAATTCCCAAGTATATTTCATTAAATTTCATCCTTTCCTTAACGGAAGAGCTTCGCTCTACAGAAGTGTCCCACGACACTTTTGTTTTTTTTTTTTAGTTTTATAATTATATTCGAGTAATAATTGTAATAATAATAATTTTATTAATTTAGAAAATATTTTTTACTTAGTTCATTTCTATAATTAAATTTAGTTCATTTCATTATTTAATTTATTTAATTTTTATTTCACAGTACATTCCACGATCAAGTAACAACAACAACTTGTCGGCCAATCGTCGCAATGGTCGTAGGAATAATAGTTTCAGCGGTGCTGGTGGCAGCGGTTGCGCTATCGGTGATAATCTTCACGGTATCAGAAACCGTTCACACAGCGGTAATGATATATCTCTTATGGGACTCGATACGTCATCGTCGTCATCATCAATGCAACCGAGTTCATCCAATTTTCAGCAACGTTCTAGTTGGTTTTATAATAATGCGCAGGGGCGATCAAACTCTTCTCGGGCTAACCGTTCGCGGTACTCCGTTAGCAGTGTTGCGATTAATCAAATTGGGAGAGGTAGTTGTACTTGTGATGTTGATTTTTATAGCAGCAGTAGCAGTAATGCTGGAAGTGTATTAGAATCTCGTCGAGGTGCTACCTATGGAAGTGGTGCAGATGACTGTAAGCACATTACTTTTTGTTGCTTACACCCAAATGCTGGTCAACGCCATCGCGAATACCGGAGATCACAATCAGCTCATTCATCACCACATAGAATGAGAAATCTAAATCAACAACAATACCAGAGGAATGATCTATCTCAACCGAACCCATTACCAGCAAATGTACAAAATTTTGTTGATTACTGCTCTGGCAACATTATAGGTGTTGGAGAAACTATTGGCGAGTCCGGAGCACGTATTGGGCCAGATGGATCTGATGGTGGAACGGGTGTTACTTCTGGTACAGGGTATTTAAATGCTGAGAGGAATGGCACTGGCACAACATGGTTCCAACAGTCACAACAGCAACAGCAGCAACATCAGCAACAAGAAAAACGCCATTCCGTCATATTGGAGCGTGCATTCGATTTTGGTAAGTAAAATATACAATATCATATTGGATTTAAAACTTTCTATTTATACGTATTTTTGATTTTTATATTGCCAGATCTAAGAATAATCAAATTACACACGCACACATACTTATTTCACAAACACTATGATAAAATGCATGATAAATGCATGATCATGTCGGGGGTGCTTTAACCATACGAGTAAGCGGCGTAAAGTAGGCAACAAATCTTGGAATTGTTTTATCAAACACAGCATAGCATCATGAATAGAGAGAAATGTTCTTGATTTGAATGTGTTCTTATCAGAACCAAACCAGTTATCCTTGAGAACTAGATGGTACACATTGTGTACGAAAATACAAAGAAGCACACACAAAGAGAAAAGATAGAAGATAAAGTCAATTACCAAAATGTTGCACGTGCCCTAACCTTTTTGTCACCATACGAGTCGATTATATCGAAGTGGGTGTTTGCAAATTGTACTCGTGTGAAATCTGCCTACGCCAAGGCTATCTTATATACATTCGCATTCGACCGTTTCTACTGTGTATTCTCATCGCATCTCATCATCTCAATGTATCGTAATGAAAGAAGGAAAGCACAAAATGTGATTTTGAGAATAGCTGCAATGTAGTTTTAATTTCATGGTTGAGTCGTTAAACATAATGAAATGATGAACATTGCTAGATTCAATTACATAATTGAGTTCATAAGACAATGGATCGATTTACTACCTAATCGTTGCTTTCCATATACGTACGTAGATACTAATTAAATTGTCGAATTGTTCATACAGTATGGGAAGATGAGTACAAGTATGGAAGTTTTGATTTCAAAAAACTATTGTAATGTGACACAGAGAAATAACCATTGCCAGTATCATTTGGATTGAATTATTAGATAGCTTCGAAGGTTATATGAACCAATGTCATTCATTCATTCATTTCAATTATGTATTTGATTGCATTATGCAGCTGAAAGGATCAACACAATCGACTTCACAAGCCTACACTGCTTGTGTGGATACTAGTACAAGATGCAATAGAAAAGTCAATAAGTCAAACTCATACTAACATTTTTTTCGCCTGCTTATCTTAGTTTCATGTGCTTCCGTTTTTTTTTACTTAATTAAAATAACTGTATTATATTTTCAACCAACAACAACAATTGTGCATAGGTTTATAATATTGTATATGTTTCCATTTCCATGATGTCCTTGCCATATGCGGGATGCTTGCTAATGTGTAGTACTAGGAAGTAAGTAAGTAGTAAGCAAATGTTAGGCAAAATATGTTAAAGCAAAACGGTTGGCCCAGAAGTGCTTTTTTTTAAGACTAAATGATGCCATACAAAGCCAACCATATTTGCTAGTTAATATACATATATGATGCATACATATATATACATATATACGTATGCTTGTATGAGTATATGTCAGTGAGTGTTTCAGATGTGGTAAGCTTGTTTTGGGGTTTTGTGGCAACAGAAAACGTTATCCAAAACAAAGTACCAAAGTGAGAAACGCGCCAACGCTGACATAAACATGAACATTTCCTTAATGTTTTTTTTTTCCTTCTCGGCTTTTCTGCATTAAAAATTTTCAAGTCAAGTTGTGATGAGATGGGAGGAGAGTAGATAAGATGAGGATTGAATGGATGGTCGCCACCATCTAACTGACGTGCAACAGAAACATATAGTCGTACAACATAACATGAGGTCGGTTGGTGATGATGATGATGATGTCCTGTCCTGTCGTTCGTTGTCTGTCAACTGTTGCCTGACATGTGCTCAAAGTGGCAATTAAGGCTTTGCAGCTTAAGCAAGGGTCACAGCTTGAAAGTTACACGCCACACAGTGGTACTTAAAAGTATATATTTTTTATTTTTTTTCACACATGCACGCCTTATTTAGTGGGCCCAAATGCTTAACCCAATTTTAAGTTACTTTATATCATCATCGTCATCACCATCGCGTCATCATCAGCATCATAACCTAAGCTTGATGCCAGTTTACCGTGTACACAATGTTAAACGCAAGCAATTGTAATTAAAATATTCAACGAGATATTTACACATCGGTATACTCGCGTATATATACAACGAAAAAAGTAAAAGGCAACCCACAGGATGCCACATATTGGGAAGCAGGAAGCGACAAAAAGTAACATTAAAAACAAAAAAAATCTTTAAAATTGAAATCGAAAAGGTTCACTATCTACCTTCATCTTTCATCTTTCCCCTTACCCACTTTCCTTTTCTATAATTTGTTTTTCTTCATCTTTTTGTTCCTTTGGTGTTGTCAATATTGTTGTTCGTATCCGCGCTGGTATTCGTGATATCCTTTTTTGTATTGTACAATATGTTTTGAAAAACGCACAAAAACGAAAGGGTAAAGAATATTATAAACACAAAAAAAAAAATAAAAAAAAATCACAATAAAAAAGTGTCCGCAAATATTGTTAAATCTTATACACACGGACTGATATCCGATTAAAACTCCGCTCCTCATCACCTCGCAAGTATCAAGGGCAACAGCTTAACATTTTCGTATTTGTTGTTTGTCATCATGCAGCAGATGTTCTCTCTACACTGTCTGTGCCTTGTCAGGTTCACAACAATCATTCTTTTCATATAGGAGCATTGTAGTACTTACATATACACAGAGTTGTTCTACCATATAAGCTCCTTTTATTGTGTGATATACTTCTTTCCACTTCTACATTGACTTTTAGTCGTTAGCTAGGCTATGAGTTTTCACAGATACGAGTATTACATTTATTCATCACTTTTTGGTCGGAGCCTTCATACCAATTACTTATTATAGTCCAAGTAGGTAGGTGTTAGAGAGAAAGACAAATCTAGGGGAAAATATTGGTTGAAAGTGAGGGTGGGGGTTGTGAATAAAAACAATATTGTAATAGATCCATATATATTTCATTTATTATTATTGTTTATTTAGGTTTTTTCTTTTTTTAGCGTGAAAACGTTTTTTCTATTGTATTTGATTATTTTCCTTTTTTATTTTGTAATACCGCAGAATGTTGCCCGCGAGTTTAGAACACATGTAGTTTTTCGACTTTGACCACATAAAAAATATAAAAATAGAAAAGAATATTGCATTCCATCGAAGATAAAATATTCCATAGAATTAAAAAGCGAATGAAAAAAAAGCAATGTAATAAATGAAATTCCATTCTTTGTTGACTTTCAGTAGAATTTTCATATATTAAAAACTCAGTAGGAGAAAGCATTTTGCAATATATTGTAGTAAAACCATCGGAAAGTTATTGATTGAAGGAAAACATTACAGATTATTCAATTTTTAGGGTTCCGGACACCAAAGGGTACCAAAAAGGAACCCTATTGCAGAGACTTCGTTGTCCGTCCATCCGTCCGTCCTCGGGTCATATCTCATAAACCGCAATAGCTAGAGAGCTGAAATTTTCACAGAAGGTGTAGTCCCCACACAAGAAACGTTTTGGATTGTATGGCAGCTTTACGATCCAGTCATCCCACGATCTTGAAATTTCAATGGTTGGTGGCTATATATCAGAAACTTATATTGAAATTTCAGTTTGATCGGATAACAAAGCATACAAAACACATATCTTATATTTACTTAAATGATTTAAGAAGTTTCAGTAGTACAATACTTAGGTTATTGGAAAATAATATTCATTAACAACAATACTGACTTGCCTGCATAATAGCAGTCATACTTATTTCAGTTGGTTCTATTTAATGATCCTTTCATATGATCTATTGTATGATATCTGATTTCATGCACTATGAAGAAGATTATGCCAAAGTGATAAATACCAATTAATATTAATCGCATGCAGTATAATTCAATGAAACTTTTTAATTAAAAAGGATTTTAGTTTTAGGTATCCGAATTTTCTTGACCGTAATGTTATAATACAAAAGAATGATTTTTGAAGGAGCATCAATTAAGCAGTAATTTTTTTCAAATTCATAGTTATAAATAAATAATTTTATATTATATTTTTTGACACATGATTACTGACTTTTTGTGGCAGGAATTGGAAGATATCGATCTCGATCTCGATAAGCTATGGTTTCAAAAAGACAACAACCGTGTGATAAGCTTTTTGGCAGATGTCCATTGACATGCTCGTAGCTGCGATTTGATGGCGCTGGACTTTTTTCTGTGGGGCACATATCCAAACAATTGATCGCTTGGAACAGAAAATTGCCCAAATTGACCAGGAAACAGTGGACAAAGTGCTTGAAAATTGGTGTTCTATGATAGCCTACTCAGTCACGGCCTAGTCAGTCACGGCCAACATTTGAATAAAATCATTTTTTTGTATTGAAGTGAAATACGTAGAAAAATAATTAACTTTTGTCCATTTAATCACTAAGCCAAAATCGAACCAATAGTTGGCCCACCCTTTATGTATGCATTTTATGGGGTTTTCAAGGTCTCCTTCTGTGTGCTACAAACTTCATGACAAACGTATTCACTGCGTGAAAAGTATAAAAACAGAAAATAATAAAAGTACCAAATTTATTTCTATGGTGACCATGGTGACGACCATCTAATAATGTTATGTGACTTTGTTCATCAATAACAACCAACTACACACAATGAGATTTTTCCAGTGAATCAAATTAAAGAAAAATTCTCTTTGTGCTAGAAAAATTCGGTAAAAACAAATATCGAATATTGTATCAAACTACCAGCAGGTGGGCGAAATATTTGTTTGAAATCCAAAATTATGAAAAATCCACTTGTATGAGTGTAGAAGAACCAGAAGAGAATTTTTCTTTTCTACATTGTATGAGTATGTAAGTAGTACACACATATGTATATGTATGTATTATAGATAGAAGTAACAGACTGAAAGTTATATGATTAAATTGCCCGGGGCTCTGTGCGAGCAGATATAATAAATAGGCGTATAAAATCAGTATAAATGGCCCAATGCACCTTAGTACATGATTATGTTATTTATTAGCTGAAGTAGGCACCACTGAATCGAGTAAATGACGCGACTAAGAAAATGACTTAAAGAAGGAAAGAAAGCAATGAAGGAAAGAAATGAAGGAAAGACAATTTAACAGGCCGAACTAAATTAGTATTTTATGGTCCTGCTGCATGCTTCGTTTTGTGGTTTTCATATGAAACTTCTTGACTGATACAACCATAAATTGTATACACACGTAACTATGTTCGAGTTGATTATGATGTATGCCTTGTATGCCTTTCTTTATAATTCTAATTGGGTTTTTGCTGAGTGTCTTTGTTTTCATTGGTGTAGTAACTATGAGGTTTTGTGGTGTAAGTTTGAAATTTGAGGTGAAATCAGGTAAGGAAACAGCATATAACCAAACAGAAAGACTGGCATACGTACAGGCAAGATTGAGGTTTTATTTGCTTGTTTGTGTTTCCGTTTTGTTTTGTTTTTATTTGCCTTTATGAAACCTCAGCAGTAGCTCCATGTTTTTTTTTTTGTTATGACCAAGTTGAATATTGAAATGGATAATTAAATTTGAAAGTTTGTTTGGTAATTTACAGATTACAGTTGTGATGAGATGAGCGGTTCCATGAGTACTCTTCCATCGTCACCCAGCCATATACCGCCATTGGGTATGCTTAACGCTGGAGCAACACCAACTCATGGTAATGCACTAAAGCCCATCTTAAAGCAAAGCCAACAGCAGCAACAAGAATTTGAACAAAATCCATATAATCAAGAGCTTTATGCTCGTGAGCAATATGCTCATCATCAACAACATGGCCAAGAGTCTTATGGACGAGAGCGTTATCAGCTTTCGACAACAACATCAGGAGGAACAATATGCACAAGAATCATTTAAACAAGAACAATATGATGAGCATGGATTTCTTATTCAACAACAACAACCACAACAACAACAACAACAACAACAGCAACCTAACATGATGCCAAAACAGCCAACAAAACGTTTATTACCAACACCACCAATAAAACCGATGGCCAATCAACAACGCATCACTCAACAAAGTGTTGTTGGTGGTTACTTCACTGGTCCGAGTACTTCAGCAGCAGCAGCAGCAGCAGCAGCCGCAGCAGCTGCTGCAGCTGGCAATATTAACAGTTTCAATAATTATGGACAGTACAGTACAGATGGCTCCAGTATGGGTCCGATACCAGCAGCAGCCAACAACTATCTTGTTGATCAATCATCAGTAGCAGCCACTGATTATTCAAGTATGCCAGCTAACCAACAACAATTGCATACTATGGTAAGAAATATTAAAATTTTGTTGAATTCAAATTATAACACATCGATGTGTTTTACATAAAAGTACGTCAAACCATGATAATCAATCAGTCAATGAGTCAATCAATCAATTTGTATTTGCGTATATTATTTTTTATTCACTTAGAACATGCGCAACTCACAGTCACCAGATTTCAATCGTCGTCGCTCTTCATCAGCAGTTGGTAACAGGATGCCCTCTGAATTTGATGGGTATCGTCGTGGTAGCTACGGTGGAAACAATCAAAATGATTACGGAGGTCTACCAGGCGGCTGTAAAGGTGGAACTGTTGGTCCATCTTATGTTTTGCCAAAAACTAATGCATTTGGTATTGCCAAACGGTGAGTACTTCTTTTATATACTCATATTTCATAATTCACTCACACAATTCGCTTCTAAACAATATACTTAGTTTCCTATTCCGACTTTGTCAGCTTCGCCTGGAACAACAAAAAATAAAAAAAAAAAATCAAACAACCAACCAACAACCACAGGCAATATTTTCATTTATAAAATTTTTCTCTTTTATATTAATTTTTCATTTTTGTTAGATCCCATTTTTTGTATTCATGTTTTATTCGCATTATTTTTCACTTATTCTTTATACAATATTATTACCCCTGTCAATGGCACGTCGCTGTCATCGTCTCTGTCTCTGTCTCTGTCTCCGTCTGTGATCCGTAGACCCATACAACACGTCTTCATCCCGCATCCTGTTATATTATTGCGGTTTTATTGTTGTTTGGTTGTGCGTACAGCTTAACTTCCGGTGTACGCGGTTGCTTCCGTGTGCCTCATTAGTGTTTCTTCCCAGTATTTGAAAGCGTTGAGCCGTAAAAAGACATCAAAATCATTGTGCACATAAAAAATTTAACCTAAAAAATAAATGTGAATAACAAGAAAACAAAAATCAACCCACAAAAGCTTTCTTATTGTTATACAATAATTTCCCAACAGAAACATATACGAGAGTTTAACTTATGGTTTATGGTGACTGAATTTTCGATTATACGCCCTAACATATGCTACGCATTCTTGGATGTCTCGCTTGCTATCTTTCAAAATCTGTTTGAATCAATCAATTGTAATTGACGAATTTTACCACTCCACTAAATTCTTCCATTGCTTTCCATTCCATTCTTTTATGTAGTAGTAAGTTTTGTTTTTAATTTACATATTATATTATATTATATTATTATATTTTTTATATTTAATATTGTAATTATACAATAAAAAAACCACAAAAAAAAAAAAAAATACATATGACGGTCATTGATAGTAAGATTTGTCATTAAACAAATTATTTCTTTTCCATTGTCCATAAAATTCTCGTTTTTACCTTGTCCCTACAATCCGAAACTTTTTTATTCAGATAGTAAGTAATATCGAGTATTGAAAAAAATAAATAAAAAATAATTAAAGAAATAAATATAAAAATTAAGAGTATAAAATAAAAAGAGAATAAAAAATAGATTCAATTTTAGATCACTTTGATAATATTAAGTATATGTATTTCATAAATTTAGATCCAATTGGTGAACAATAAATAAAACATTTAGCCCCTATAGAATCTTGGCATTGTACTGAAATAAGAAGGGATAGAAGGGGAGGACTGGCTGCTAGGACATGAGGCTAAGTGAAATGAATTATCTCATTTCTTTACAAGTCTGATAATGATGAATATGAATGGATCTATAGATTCTTTTAAGTTATTCTTCTCTTTATTCGTTTGGCATTCTTTTGCTTAACATATTCACTTAATTTGTAATTTTCTTTAAGGCCTTTTCCTGTAGTTGTTGTTAATTGGAAATGACTGAACAAAATTATACATGCGTGTATCGTTGCAGATAGGTATGTATGTTCGAGGTATTCACACCTATATATATAAAGAGATTCGTATTTTTATAGAAAAACCAAGCTTGTCGCGCCAAAGACATGCGAGTACATAAGAACGACAGCTGCGTAGCTATTATTTGTGTTTATTTCTGTTATTTCCATGCTTGTATAAGATCCAGTTGTCGTGAATTGTAAGAAGTATTTGAGTATTTCATGAGCACGGATATGTTAGTATTGCAGTTAAAGTTATGTTTGAGAAGCAGACGTTGTACACTTGGTTCAAATATCCTCGTTACAAACTTATTTATACATATGTTAATAAAATCAGTAATGTAATTCGATTTGATCTCACTGAAATTGTAAGTTAGTATTTGTTTTGCTATTTTAGAGCCAACACATCGCACATTCCATTCCACAAGTAACTCAAATGCCTTATAAAGTGTATACATTCAAATCTTCATTAAAAGCAACAAGTTTTTTTTAGATCATTGAAGTTGGAAGGGAGCTCACAGAAGATACACATAGACTATCAGAATGGTATCAAACAACTTGAAATTCGCACAGAACTTTATATGGATTAAGAGGGGTGCTTGTTATTTTATAGCTACATCTCGTATACTTACATTTCATGCCCACTAATTGGAGGTTAGGCGCAAACTTTTGTTGCTCTAATTAGAAAACTCTAGTGGCGGTAATTAATATAAAGTGCAACAAAATGGGAGAGCAAAAGGAAGATGTAAAATGTGGAACATCATCGCACTATGGTACTAGTAGGTCGCTGGGTACAAATGAGACGAGTAAATATGGAAAAGAAGAGTAGGAAACAAATATTTACTCGTCTCATTTGTACCCAGCGACCTACTATATATATATATATGTATATATAGATATATATGTATATATAGATATATATGTATATATATATACAGAGAGAGGGAGAAAGAGAGAGAGAGAGAGATAGAAAGAGAGAAAGAGTGAGGGAGACTAGATGATAAATTGAAAGCGATGCAAGCGATTAAAAGAATATACAGGAGACTATTGTATGGATAGAAAAATAAAGCAATGATAATCACAATGACACTAATGATAATTACATTTGTCGGGATGGTTGCCCGGTTAATTTGTTAGTTTGGTTTCTTTTTATTCATTCCATATTTTCTAGCGTTTTCAGTGTTCATTGCCTTTCACCACACAAATATCCTTTAGATGGCCAATTATCTAATTGGTATTTATTTGCAGTTTAAATTAAATTGTATTTTTTTATTAACACAAAAAAAATTAAAAAAAAAAAAAAACTAGACATAACGACTAAATATCGACTATGCCGAAGATGAAATACTCTTCACGCAGTGAATGTTTCATTGTAGTATTCAAATGAGTAATTTGTATGGGAGGACAGACGGATAGACGGACATGGCTTAATCAATTCGTCTATTCGAACTGATCAAAAATATATATATACTTTATGTGGTCTCGTCTCTTTTGTCTCCTTCTGCCTGTTACAAACTTCATCACAAACTTATAATACTTTTCACTCCCATGAAGAGTATAAAAATATAAAAATGTGTGTGAAATGGTCAGGATAAATATAGAGTGAATGAAATTATTGCAAGTAGAACTTTTCATTTAAAAAAAAACTTATTTTCAATGGTAAATATATAGTACAATATAACGTAAACGTAATTAACGAAGCAATGAGAGTCAATTGAAGGCTTCTCGTGTTGGGATAAATTATATTAAATCTTGATTATCTTGATGTTGACAATGATGACGATGAGGATATCAATGGATTGTACATTTTGAGTATGACAAAAGAAAAATATGGAAATTTATTTTACTCTCTCGCCACTTACTTAATTCACTCACGCCATCTCATTTTCATTCAATATTATTCCTGATTTTGTATATTTTTTATGTTTTGTTTTACATTACAGTGGCTCCATACCGGGTTCAGCTAGACCATGCACATCATCTCTACCAGTGGAAAGCAGCGTGCTCACATTTCAGCAAGCCATGTCGGGTGCTGTATCCCCACAATATTCCATTTGCTCAACATCGGGAGCAGCAAAATCAACAATCCTAAATGGCAACATCAAGAATGCAAGCAAAAATTTGAATGCCACCGCAACCATTACTTCCAGAAAAATTGGAGAGTATGGTAGTGATAGCTTTGGTATAAATAATACCCATTATATGATGGGTATGGGTGGTGCTTCGAGTACTACAGCATTGGCTTCGGTTATGGAAGATTCAACCGCAAGTGGTCCGGATGCTAACAATTCACCAACAAATGGTGCCACACCGACAGCGGATGATTTACATCCAATACCAGGCTTATCTTCTTCGATGTACCATCAGCAACAGTACCATCACCATCAAATGCGTGAACGTCCTATTGGAGAGGCTGCAGGCAATCCCAAAAAGCAAGCTCAACAAAAGCAGCAAGCGAAGAATATACAAAAACATCATGGCAGCTCAATGTATTTGGGAAATCGGCAGCGACAACGTATGCGTACTTCAAGTATGCCAGGAGAATGCCGTAAGGTGAGTAGTCACACATGTCACACATTCTGAATGAATATGATGATGATGATGATGATGATGATAAATATGGAGGTGAGTAAATGGGGTAAGTCTGCTAACTAGTGAATTCATATATAGCATATTTTTTTTCTTCTGGTGTTTCGTTATTTGTGGTGTTAGGGGGCTTGCGAACTAGTAAGTGGAATTTGATTGTCAGGTGATGAAGCTTTCTTGCATGATTTCATTCTGTTACATTCGATTCTTATTTTGAATTTAAATTTGTTCTTGGTTTCCACCATTGTTGGCTTAACTTGGTTTGATAATTCCATCACTGTTTATGATTTAAGGCGGTGGAGGGAGATTCGTGGGAAAGCTTTTCGCTCCTTCATGCGACAAAACGAAAATCATTTAAAAGGAAGAACTCAAACAACAGTGAAAAATAAAAAACGAAAAGAAAATTCCTCAACTTATTGATTTCATTTTAGGAAGATATCTTCTCTTTCCCAATCTCCAACTATTGTACATACTCGTATGTATATATTGTACATGAAAACGTGCTTATGAGAAAAACAAAACAACAAACAACGTCGACAACAATAAGAATTGAAAAAGAGAAGTCTACTGCACTATTGTACTAGAGATGCCGCTAGGTATAGTTTGGAAAATTGATTTAAAAATTTCAATGAATAAACGAAATAGTAACAGACACACGACACACACAAGAGTCTCAAAAAGAGACAATGAATAAGT
>JBAMAW010001082.1:0-10831 GCA_037043295.1 Amiota minor
GAATGACTGGAAATTGATTTCTTTGAAATTTGAACGGTAAAAGAGTTCCCGAGTAAGTCAATAGGGAATTAAAATTCAAATATACATAATGCGCTATCTATTGAGTTTCGGGATTGCCCATGCGAGTTCCTTTAACTAATGCTTCCTTAAATTCCGAATAATACAATACAGTCGATTTATGGGTAGGCAAGCAATTTCTATCAAAAACTCAATAGGAAAATTATTTGTATCATCACTGACAATTTTATCGTCAAGCCTGTTCCTGTCCAAGCTTTGTTATTGACAATCATAATTTTCGAACTGGAAACAACTGAATGCAGATACAATAGTTTCCGGAATATTCCAATATTATTGTTACAGGTTCACAAATTAAATTATTCCAGATTCCGAACCGAACTGATGAAAAGCTTCCATTTCATGGAGATAAGAAACTGAAAGCATCGAGGAAGGGCCTACTATTAGAGGTGATTGTTTCGAAATTCAGACCATACAATTTTACTTTGTGAACCATGAGGAAGAACTGGCGTAATCCACCGATCAGATGTTGGACAATAAATATACACTAAAAAAAATTTCGTTTTTATAAGAAAATTACCCATTTTATTACAGAAATTATAATCACAACCCTTGTCCGATTGAATTTCATGAGGAAAGGCCCTCATATTTCGAATTAAAGTGACATGATGAATGTTTCGAAATTCAGACCACGATCTATTACAATTTTCTATGGGTAACACATGAACCATGAGGAATAACTAGAAGGATTTGTCTAAATTCGCCGCATAACAAAATTATTTTCATACCAAATAATTTGATTCTATTCTTTCTCGAACTCAAGTCTCTAATTTAATTTCACAGCAAAAAGAGGACATATTGAAATTTCGTCGATTATAATCAGTTACGCAGAATTGAGGAATCTACCTTGACTACTGTTAGGACTAATATTTGAAATTGAATTTTCTAATAATGGAATTGGTAATTTAAACACATTGTGTAAGGTCCTCTCACCGATCAAAATCATGGTCATAAGTTTTCCTACAACCTGCGTGAGCCGTTAAACAAAATACTTTGCTACCAGTATCATGATTCAAAACTTCTCGTAAAACACAATCTATAATATTACGATGTCCTTGATTAGCGCTATTAAACATATATTAAAAATATTTCTTCTTCTTCAACGCGATTAGTGCTATCACTGAAAACAGAATCAACAGAGAAATTAACAGGGATTGGAAGACCAGGTTCTTGACATGAAGTATTACAAGTCTGAAGAATATCAAACCCAAATAACTCTCGCAATTGTCTTGGAGAATTAGTTTGTTTTACTTTACTTAAACATTCACGCCATTCCACAAAAGTAGGTTACACAACCCCATTATAGAATCATAAAGCCTCAAAAGACTTGGCACCACTAACGTATAATCGAAGTAACCGTAAATGAAATAACTCGACATCTTTAGGAGATACAACATACATTCGAGATATAACTTTCTCTGCCCCACGTTGTCTGACAGTCCACTTTTTTGCTATACCATCCCATATACCACACGAAATGTTCTGGAATTTCAATGTACAGAAATTCATTTGCAGAAGCAACGTTTGTATTCAATTCAAAGAATGCTAATAATTTGGATCTTGGAGGCCTGTTCCACATTTCCTTCTCTAAAGTAAGTATTTTGCCTTCCAGGCAGGTGGCATCCAAGATGAACAATTGTATGAGACTGATATGCATTGGGAATTCAAATATTCTCCAAGCAGCATCAAATATTTTCCATGTTCAATCGAACGCATTCATTGATAGCAATGAGTAGATATTTTATTTATATATAAAAAAGTAGAAGTAATATTAAACAATAATACTATAAGTAATTATCAGCATTAGAGCATAGCTACTAGGCCTTCGAATAAGAAATTATTAAAATATAAGACTGAATCTAAATTTTTATAATACAATAGATTAAAGCAATGTAAGTAAAATTATATAAGAAGCAAATACAATACTTTAAAGAAGGGCGCATTGGTTCAAAAAGTGCACCGCTTAAACAACAAAGAAAAAGAAACTACGAAAATTCACTCTCTCGTAACCGTCAGTCTATGCGAGCTTATCAACAAAAACTTCTGTATCCATGTAGAGTTAAAGTGTATTTACAGTGCTTAAAAACTAGATTACTTTAGTGATCAGATGAAAAAGGTGATTATTACACTCACTGCAATAAAAATTTGATCGAATATTGCAGTTTACTTATCAGACTAATCCATAGTTTTATTTTCGCGAAGGAACTTTTGATAATCCATTTCTCGTGGGCCATCTTCGTTTATGTCAACGAAATCTTCCTCCAACTCTTCTTCATAATCGTCTGTGAATGGAATTTCATGCAAGCCCGCCTCAAGTCGTCTCAATGCCAATTGAGTTAATTGAGCTTCACTGAATTCCTCTGAGTCAATAGTCAGATGATCCATATTGTATTTTATAAATGGTAGTTTATAATCTGGATCAGCTTCATCTAATTTAATTAAACTTGGCCAGAAGGCACACCGTGATTTAAGTAATTTGACATTAACGCATAGACCAAGTTTTTCATGGGTAATGTGTTTGACATATCCACATAAAGTGATATGAAACAATTGTGTCTGTGTTTCATCATTTGGCAATGTTGTATAAAATAATTCTGAACCATTACATGAAACATCGTAATCTGTTACATCAGAAGCTTCGATGCTAATGTTAATGAATGCACTATTTTGATACCAAGTAACTTGAGGATATTTTATGGGACAATGAAATGTTGGTAATATTTGTTTCATTGCTTGGCTAATAGATGACATTTTTCCAATATCATCAGTAGTCATATTGTTTAATTTTTCCTTATCTTCCGGTTTATTTGGTTTAACTGGGGATTGAAGCTTATCATCGGCTAATAATTGTTTAAAGAAGTCCTTCGCATTGTCAATTTCAAAATCGTCCAAATTCGTTAAGCATTGCTCTAAATGTGATAAAATATCACTAGTTTTCTGAAGTTTTACATCTAAATCACCTTTCGTTTTATCATCATAATCTGCTACATTTAAATCGATCAAATGCTTATTGAGCATAATGCCACTTGTTAGGTCATTATCATCATCGCATTCGAATAATATAACTTCATAGCCATGCAATTCCACATTTATTAAAGGAGATTTGCATTGTCGTTTAGGCACAACATAAAGATATTTTGCTTTAGTTATGATTATTTTTTCACAGTCTGGCTTTAAAACGATGCCAGCCAATTTACAATAAATTGTTTGGTATGGTATCGAACAAGCAATTTCTTCTGTGCTTTTATAAATTCTACGATCCCCCTCTCTATAAGAGCCAGTCAATTGAAGAATACAACCCAAATCGACTAGCAAAAATTTATAAAACTTATCAGAATGTGACGATGACTGTGTAGTTATAAGTTTAGCACGCTGAAAGTTCTTACCATCTTCAATGATAAAATTATCGCCAGCCTTGCAATCCTTCAATGATGTTATACTCTCCGGTTGTTTCTCAATTATGTAGTCTTTTGTTAGCTTTAATATTTCATTATATTCTCGTTTAAATTCAGGGTTCATGCCAATTATATAGAAGCCATCCCAGCGTCCATTGTCCTGTCGGTTGCAAATTTCGATTTGAGTGAGTTCATTCAATAGTAAAGAGCACCAAGCTTCTTGTGAATTTCTTTTAGATAATGATTCTCTTTTAGTCTCAATATTTTCAATTGAATTAGAAGATGTAATTTGCATTGGAATTTTAAGCTTTTTTTTGGAATTTTCGCTTGTCTTTTGCTGATTAGGTTTCTTATTAACAGAAAATTCATTATCATCATTAAAGGTAATCATAGTTTCCATGTCGCTTGTTGTCTTAATATCAGAAAACATTTGACGTAGCTTACGAACAACAGTTTCATCCTTCTTACCTAGTTTATTTTCCAACAGAAACTTTTCTAGAAAAAAGACATTCGTATGAACTTTAATCGTAGGCAAATATTTAACTTTAACAATATTTTTCAAAAATATTGTATGTACCAAGCTAAAGTCTATTGAGCCTAATAGTTGAAGATTGTCATCCCTTTTAAAGAATTGTAGTTCGGTTGAAACTTTATCAGCTGCTTCTTGACACCAACTGAGCTCGCCATCAAATGGCACAATACCAAGAACACGTACATCAATAGCCAACGCTGGCAATTTTTTAAATTTCAATGGACAACAAAACAATTGACCAGCCTTACAACACAATACATCGGTATTCGCATCCATAGTTTGCAAAGTTACAGAAATATTTGGCTGCACTATATGTGGATACTGTAAATCGTCCACCTTCATAATGCGTACACGTTGATATTCTCCGTCTACCTCAATTACGCAGATTTCTTGCACCATTGGCGGCCAATGCAAATTCCTTTTCCGCTCATCACCGAAATACATGTTTAATTGAAAGCTAAGAGTAAACAAACTCTCAACATCATAAGGCAGGTATCGCCATTTTTGTGAATGTGGGTCCTGATGTCTCAATACCATCACTGCTAAATGAGCTGGGCTGTAAACCTGTTTAGAATCGATTTATTGTATTCAAAATTATTCTCTTAAAGCTCATTGCTCACTAACAAACTTACCTTCAAGACGTGCATGGCAATAGCTCCATTAATTGGTATATTGTCCTTTTGCTCATCAGTCACTGCATCCTTATTGGTTAATAAGTGTCGATAGATGCAACTAGACTCATAACAATTGCCATATGTTGCGAACATTGGACACAAACCTCCACCCTTACAGTTGAGAACGCGTTCTTGTAGAATATTTTTGTACAAGGATATCAGATATTCTGGTACTTCAATATTATGTTTCTCCATAAAGTTTTTCAAACGCGCAACCCACCTCATATCTCCTTTTTCTAGCAATAAAAGCACAGCAGGTTTAGCTTGCGACTCCTTGACTTTTAGATCATCATCATCAGCAACAGCATTATGAAAATGTTTAGCAATTGAAGAAAATCTGAAAGTGAATTTACTCCAAGATTCTGCGAGTGTATAATGTATCAAATACATGGCATTCTGCACTATTTTGAGTTCAGGACAATTATCTGTACAAATCAATATCTTCGCGGTTGGGAAATGGTGCCAAGCTCTAATGTTTTCTTGAGCTTCAAAGTTTGATGTCGTTAAATATGATAAACAATCAAAGTTTTCCATTTCAAGTTGACGTTGCAACATCAAAACACTTTTGTCATCGTTGCAATAAATAATCGTGCGTTCATGACTTACGCGATTATCCAGAAAATCAATGAGATTCCGCAATTTACTGTCAATGTCGACAACTTTCATTCGCAGAGGCACTTTAGCATAGGCAGCCGCTTCTAAAAAATCACCAAAAAGTATCAACGGCGTCTGAGCGTATTTTAAGCAGAATGACATTAACTTGGATTCCCAGTTCTGGGAGGTCAATACAAGTTGTGGTTTTAGTTTATTTGATTTCGTGAAATTGCATAATTTGAGTAGATCATCGAACAAAACCTTAAATTGTGTTTGGTAATGGGCGTAAATCAAATCATAATCATCGATGACAAGATATAGAAGTTTACTAGAATTAAAGAAATGCTCTTTAGCATCATGTTTAAATAGTTCTTTGAGTTGCGGTAGCGTTGAAACCAATATGCCACAACCATTATGTAACTGAATACGAATAGATGCACTGTTTTGACCAGCATAGGCGGCTACCACTTTGTCCTTAATAGAAGTAATATTCGATAGTAACTTTACGCATGCTTTTGTCACATATTGAGCTTTGTTGCCATCAGCAACAAGTACAATTGCCATGGTACCATAGATATCGCTGCGATTCATTTCCACATCTTTCATATATTGTTTCTCAACGTGTGAGCAAATCACTGGCAAATAGCTCCATGTACGTCCAGATTTGGGTTGGTTGATTAATATAAGTGATTGATTGCCACTCAAAAGATGGGGCCATGCAATTCTTTGCACACGATAGACTCTATTGAATTTGTATCTCTCCATGACTGTCCACACATTGCTTCCAAAATTTGCATCAATGATATTATCAATTGGTTCAATTGGTACATTTGCATGAGCAACCACCAAATGGTCCATGTAATAGACTCCAAAATTTCGTTTATTTTCTGTAAATATTTCCAGCGCTGTTTGTTTAGCCTGCGATTTTGATTTTATTGGTAGATCCCAATTAACTTTATTCTTAACTAGTTTCACAGAAGAGGCAGGCAGTGTCGGCAAGATTTTCCCAGTTGGGATACTCGTTGATTTCGATATGATATCATTAATAGTTTTACATTTGAAGTCTTCAACATTTTTGGCATTTTGTGTTGCCAGTGATTTATTGCTAGACATTGAACGCCATGAACACTTTTTGGTTGCTTCCAATTCATTGCAAATGCTTGCAAAGTCTGCCGTAAAAAGAGTTCCCAGTTTATTATTAGTTAAGTACTGTGTAGCATCAAATGATTGCGATTCTTCAAATGTAAATAAATACCCAAAGTTTTGGCCACTAAGCGATTGAATCATTTCGATAAAAAGTATTGATTTGGCTTGCAACAATATTGATTCAAAGAGACGATTCTCAGTTGAATGCATGAAGTTGTCCTCTAGTGTAACATAACCAATGCCACCACATGAAATGTGTCCAAGTGATTTTCGAAATTGTTGCGGCAAATTGAACATGTGTTCAGAATTTGTTTCAATTGGAAAACCATAATCAATCGCCCAAACTATATAAACATTGGGTTTGCTCTTTTCCAAATGCAAAACACTTCCACGTATGAATTTATTCATGGGCAAATAATTAAGTATGATCATATCACCAACTTCATAATGTTGTGTAGAAGAAGCATTAGTAGGAAGAACATTACTATTATAATACTCCCCTATATTAATTTCCAATTCTTTCAATTTATCGGCAATTTGTTGTAATTTTTTTACATTTGTATACCAGAAAAGCTGAGGGTTTATGTAATGTGTAATTTTAATAAGAATCTCACATGTCTCATTCGAATCGACCATTTTGCTAGATTTCTAGAAAACTAAAACAATAGTTTAATAAGTTAAGTTCACTTCATGATTATAGCAGATTAATGGACTTACTTGCTTTGATTCTCTGATTATTACAAAATCCTTGTAAACTTGATTCTGAAAGCATATGAAAATTAATACAAATTGTTTACTGTATTCTTTATTGATATCTGTCTGTCCGTCCCGAAAGATATATACAAACTAGTCCCTCAGTTTTTTAACTAGACAAACAAATTTTCCAAATGAGTGCAGTCGTTTTCAAAGCAATGCGAGCTGATCAAGAATATATATATAATTCTTCCTGTTACAAACTGCATAACTTTGCCTATGCCGCTTAAATGTATTCGTGCAGAGTAATAGAGACTACAAAAACCAAAACACTCGAAAGAAGAAAAGGCAAATCGTTGCAGTCTTGTGGCCGTGGTACAAGCAGACCGGCTGCACGTAACCCACGTGCTTCGCTTAACAAAGAAACAAAAATTGCAAACGAGTTTTGCCCTTGTATTCGTACATGCATTTGGACTAATAGTCATCGATGCAGCCATAATTCGAAATCAATATAACAATAATAATGAAATGCACTTTATGCTACGATTTTTCATTATATTATCATAAATTAATAACAAGAAAAAACAAGAGTTATTACTTACACTTATAATACTTTATAAGAAAATATACACAAATAAAAAGAAATTAATAATTAAAACAAAATCAAAAATAACACCTCGTAAACAACACGATACCGGCGAAATTGTTAGGGTAACTAAAGTGTAATAAATAAATACCATTTGAAAACGCATTTAGTTTAATTTATTTTTTGTAGGCAGATTACAATAGAAATAACTACTAAAAAACCCTTGCACACATTTTTCGAAGATCGGAGAGCAGTAACTGAGCGCAAAAATGGCGAAGTGAGTGAGCATTCACCCGAATTCATTCGTTAAACGAAGTCGATGGTTTGCGATTGTTTTTATACTCTTCACGGCAGTGAATAGTATTATAATCGTCATCAAGTTTGTAACAGGCAGAAGGACACAAAAAAAAAAAACATAAAGTATATACATATATTCTTATTTATATTACGTTATTTTATTTATAAATAGTTTGAGTGCACTTAAAAATACATACAAACTAAATGCATAAATTCTTGACCAGCTCGATTAGACGAATTGATTAAGCCATGTCCGTCTATTCGTCTGTCCGTCTGTATGTATGCAAACTAGTCCCTCAGTTTTTGAGCTAGAGAGCTGAAACTTTTTACACAAACCTTTCTTTTTACCATACGCAGCACATTTGTCGGAACCACCCGAATCGGACCACTAGAGGGGGTACCTCCCATACAAACCACCCATTTGAATTCATGTTCTTATTAGAAAAACTTTTTGGTTTTTTGTCCTATAGAACTGAAACTTGGACACAGGACTTTTGTTGGAACCAGCCCAATCGGACCATTAAGGAGGGTACCTCCCATACAAATCCCGTGAAGAGTATTTTATCTTCGGCATAGTCGAAGATAACCTTCTTTTTAGTTTTTGTTGTTGTTTGGCAAATGTTTTGTTTGTTGCAATCTGTTTTTGAACAAAAAAAAAAAAAAAAACATTCTATACAAGCATAGAAATATTTATGTTGAGATTAGATTTTTATACTCTTCTTGCAGTGAATAGTTTTATAAGTCTGTCATGAAGTTTGTAACAGGCAGCAAGAGACATCGGAGCCTCTTGTTCCGACAAATGTACTGCTCTTGTTTTGGAATCTGATAGTGTCCAAGTTTCAGTTCGATAGGACAGACAAAAAACGAAAAAGTTTTTCTAATATAAACATGAATTTTAATGTTATTTTGTTTGGGTGGTACCCCCCTATTGGTGCGGTTCGGCTGGTTCCAACAGATGTACTGCGCCTAGTAAAAAGAAAGGTTCGTACAGAATTTCAGCTCTCTAGCTCAAAAACAGAGGGACTAGTTTGCATACATGCAGACGGACAGACGGGCATGGCTTAATCAACTTGCCTCGTCGAGTTGATGAAGAATAACCATACATATAAGAACATACTTAATGGGGTTTAATGGGTTGTTGGCTGTGTAAAGAGTATAAAACCTGCAATGTATAATAATAAAACAAAAAAAGGAACAACCAATATTAAAATATTTAAATACTATTTCCTCTCTTCACTTTTAAAACTAAATATTTTATTGTTGTTTGTTTCTGTTTTGCTTTCGTTTTTTTTTTTTTGTTTTTTTTTTTTTTTGTTCTCCAAATACATACATACATACTTATTTATCTTTACTTTGTTTTACCGTTGCACACTAGAGAGGTGCTTCTGCGCATTGAAACTAACAGGCACACCGAGTGACACTCAAAAACTTGTGTGCGACTTACAGCAAAAAACGAGTTTTTTGTCGTAACTCAAATAACTCATGTGTGTAGCAGCAGAAATGTTTTTTTCCTTGTGTGTGTAAGGTTCGATCCATGTACACATATTCACATAATTAGTTGCAAGGTCAAAAAAATCACTAAAATGTTTTACTATTTATACGCATATTTGCAATGTGATAGTTTTTTTTTTTTTTTTTTTTATCAATTTATATTAAAAATGATTAGAAAAAGACAATTGCATTTAAATTTTTTTAACTAAATAGTTTATTCGTCTTCGAGCAGTCTTGCTGATCAGACGTTTACCTCGCAACTAATAAGTTTATTTTTTATCAAAGCCAAAGAGCCCCAATAATGACAGCGAGATACCAGGATCAAAAACAAAGGTTCCTTATTAACCGCACAGCCGCCCGAAGATAGAGCAGGTTCTTTCTCTCCTGTCCTGTCTTCTAGTGCAGTAAGCACTAGTCACCCACTTCCATGGAGTGCTCTGTACCCTTCCCACAACCATCTTTTTATTCAAACCCAGAAGCAACTGTGTTTAAAACTACAACAAACACAACACAAAGCACAGATTTTACTGTAACAGCTAGTAAAGTTTCAGAAACGTCAACAGCGTTCTCAGCTACTGCATCGATTGCGTCATCACATGCAGTTACTGTAACAACAACAAACACCCAAACATACAATCGTGACATCAACAACCCAATGCCAGAACAAGCAAGTGATAGAAAAAATTCTGTTACGCAAGCTAAAGCAATCAAACAGTCAACTGTATCACCAGCAGGTAGTCAAAACCAGGGCATGCAAAACGCAACCCTGGAAAAGAAAGCGGCAGTGCAGGCATGCATTGACCGCTACATACAAATCCACAATAAACGTAAACTAAGCCCGCAAAATAAAAAAATAAATAATAATGCAAAGTAAATGCTTTTGGAAAGTAATAGGTTCCAGAAAAGGATGAACCTACTAAAAACGATGACAAAAACTCTTCAAAACCTAACCCGCCATACCTCCTCCAATATAAGTTCGAATAGGCTTGTAGATGCTATCCAAAGAATAGTCGGCAACAATAACTTTCATATTGTTCCTATTACCAAGGGTAATATTAAAGAAACTAAGGTCCAAATTTATACGGAAGCAAACTACAGTTCTGTAACCAATTACCTTAGGGAGACTAAGAAAAACCTTTATACCTATCAGTTCAAAAGTAGTAAAGGGCTGGTAGTTGTAGTTAAGGGCATTGAACCCTCTGTTGATTGTAGCGATATTAAGAGTGCCCTGGAAGAAAAAGGGTTTCTGATCAAAGTAGTGATCAAAATGTTCAATAAAAATAAAATTCCACAACCATTGTACAAAATTGAGTTGGCCTCAAAGTTGCAGCATTTAAAGAAAAATGAA
>JBAMAW010001086.1:0-113112 GCA_037043295.1 Amiota minor
TACAACACGCAAGCTGTTTGCTGCATGTTGTTATTATAAACATTTTTATGTGTAATCAATTTCTTTTTGAGACTTTTTCGGTGGATTTTCCAAAAATTTTATTATTTGTTGGGGATATGGAAATAGAAATACATATTCTGTGGAAATTTGAAGTCTCTACCTAGTGCGGTTCATGAGATACAGCTTAAAAAAAAAACGTGACGATTTGTATTTTTTCGATCAAATTTTTAGTATAAATTTTTGCCCAACGCCGCTAAAGAAGTGTTTTTGCACAAAATTCGATAATTGGTCTTCTTTGTTTTCATAGAATTCCTTGCCTAACCTCTACTTTAACAATCGTCATATCTTTTCTTTCGGATTCAAGTCTGATGTAACGTTAAATGGTGTTACAATTCCTCAAACTCAAGTAGTAACTTATCTTGGCGTTCACCTGGACAGACGGCTCACCTGGCGGAAGCATATAGAAGCTAAAAAGATACATATGAAACTCAAGGGCTCAAAGTCTTCACTGGCTAATCAATTCTAAGTCTGGACTGAGACTTGAGTACAAGGTGTATAACTGTATAACTCTGTTTTTAAACCAATTTGGACTTATGGCTCTGAATTGTGGGGTACCGCAAGCGCGAGTAACATTGAAGTTATACAAAGAGCACAGTCCAAGATACTTAGAACAATCACGGGAGCTCCATGGTGTATCAGGAATGATGACATTCACTAGGACCTGGAAGTACCACCTGTCCGAGATAGAATGTTGCCAAGCGTAAAGCTATTTACATGGATAAACTAGTTCGACATGTTAATCCTCTAGCCAGAGTCCTTGTCCATACAAGGAACTCATCTCGACTGATCCATAACGATCGTGCTGCCCTTTTGTTTAATTAGAGGCTCGTAGTGCTAAGTGAACTCCTTCCTCTTCATTGTAGGAGAGACACATGTGTATTAGTTTTTTAAGAATTGTAACGTTATTGTTAGTCCTATTTATTCAATAAATAGGAGATTCAATAAATACTATCATTATAAAAAAAAAAAAAAAGTCTGATTTGAAAAGCTTAACATTTGTTTTGATCAACTTTGAAATAGTATATTTTCGATCATTATCATACTGAAATATCCGTTTTAAAGTCATTCACCAGTGACATTGTTTCCTCCATTTCTTCTTGGTAATGAAATTTTGTCTCACTTAGTCAGAATTTAGATGTAAGTATAATCCAATACCGTATCATTTTATATCGCGTTTTCCATTAAGGACGTGACAACTTTCTTTTTAAATAAAACGCAAACCATTTGAGATATTTTGAAAATTTTATTATTGGCTTGAGATACGATCAAAACATTTATATATTTTTTTATTTTATGTGTGCTTTATTCCCTTTTGTTTATATATACATTTTTTCACTAAAGCTGATGATATTATACATGATTTAATTATATATACAGAGTTTAGCAGATGCTTTCAACTGAAATATGTACATAATATGTCGTTATTGACTTAATATTTGTTTACGTGTTTAACAATATTGTTTAATTTAGTAAGGAAAAACTAGGGAGAAGAAAACCTTAATATTGACTTAAATGCTAACTTAGAACTAAATAACTAGAACGAGAGATTTTATGAATTTAAGTATTGATGGACAGTTCGTACGCCTGCCGTTATATGAAGGTAGTTTGTATTTGTGTAATAGGGTAGGTTTAATAATAGTCTTAAAAGTTTATTCTGGCATACTTGAAGTTTCTTTATATGTGTTGATGCACAACTACCCCAAATAGAAGACCCATACATTAAAATTGGACTAAAGATGGTTTTAAAGATTATCAGTTTATTGGGAGTTGATAACTTTGACTTCCTATTTATTAGTGGGTATAAGGTACAAATGGTTTTATTAATTTTGTTTATAGTAAATCCAATATGAAAGTTAAAAGTTAGTTTCTTGTCAAAATGTATTCCTAAATAACGTATGTTATCAGCCCATTGTATGGGTGTATCATAAAGTTTTAACAATCCATCAGGAAGATAGCAAGATTTCCTTCTTTTGGTAAAAAGGATGGCGTTAGTTTTGTTAGGATTAACTTTAATTTTCCATTTGTGATAGTATACCTCTAATTCGTTCAGATAACTTTGCAAGGCAATTTTAATGTCACTATATAGTAGACCAGCACTATACACAGCTGCATCGTCAGCAAATAATGAAAGCACACAATTGGTTACTTGTGGGATGTCATGTGTTTAGATATTGAATAGTATTGGTCCTAAAAGACCTGGGACGCACTGAGTGTCGCTGCGAAGATTGAGTACCATCCAAATCAATGTAAAAAAGACGATCGGTTAAGAAATTATGTATTATTTTAATAAGGTATGTGGGTGTTCCAATAACCCTCAATTTGTGTACTAATCCACCATGCCAGACAGGTCGATGCGGCTTCAATGTCTGATTAACGAATCCCCGGATTCTTTTTAATACTCCTCAATAAAATTCCTAAGTTTTAAGGAATGGGTCCAGTCTGAAGCCAATTTATAGTGGCAGTATGTTGTGCGTTTCTAAATAACTGACCAGGCGAGTTTTGATTAGTTTTTCAAGAATTTTAGACAAACCGCATAGCAGACTGATGGGCCTATAGCTTTCAGTCTATCGGCAGGTTTGCCTGGCAATTGGTACTATTTTGGCTGCCTTCCACTAACATGGAAAATAATTCGCTTGAAGACAATGATTAAATAGATCTACTAGATAATTAATAGCGCCACTTGTGTTTTCGGAAATTGTTATTGGAAAGATTTAATTATGCAAATAATTTCAGTTTGAGACACATTACTAATTTCCGGATTACTATTGTGGTTTGCGGCAACAGATTCCATGGATACATTAACTTGGTCTGTCGTTTCTGAGTTTGAGTAAGAAGATGTTAGTTTATGTTTCTGTTCAAAGACATCTGCAAGAATATTTGTTTTTTCTTTTCCAGAAACAAAAGCTGCATCAGCATTGTTAAGGCAAGGTATAAATTGTTTTCTCTTTTTAATTGCTTTGGTTGTATTCCAAAAGGGTTTACTGCATTTGTTTAGTTTTTGTAGTTTTTTGCTCCATTGTTTATTATTAAGAAAAAATAATTCTGTACGTATTATATGATTTAAATGGTTACATCTTGCTTTTAAAAGTATTGCCCGTGACCTGGTCCATTGCCTTTGAAGAATGTTTCTTATTTTAAACAATTCAGATATGCGCTATGGAAGCTTTAACTTTTTATATGGTATAGTTTTGTGGGGAACTGCCTTAAGAAAGGCATAGTTGACTACTTTTGTAAAGGAGTTAACTAAATAGTCGATGTCAGAAGTCGAAGCTGGTGAATTATGGAAACTTTCTTCTGCTATAAGTTTACCATTGATAATCCTTTTAAATAGTCCCCAGTCTGCTTTGCTAAATATTGGATGGGTTTTCTCATTAAGCACAAAGTTAGTCGAGTATTTGATGACCACTGGTAAGTGGTCAGACGAGAGGTCATTGACAACTATTGGATTAGTAATCTGATTAGCAATTTTAGTGAGGCAAAGATCTATTGTAGAGGCTGGTATGTATGTGGGACCTTTGGGGAACAATAAGTTGAATTTTTGCTAGGTCTGAAATTTCATTTAGAATATTGCGCCAGCAATTAGCTCGAGTACAGTTCCAAGCACTAAGACGAGAGTTAAAGTCACTCGCTACACTTATGCTTGAGATTTTGAGTAGATCACTTTTGTATAAGTTTTTTATGTGATTTCGGTCCCCAGATAATTTGCATGAGGTAGGAAGACATTTAGCAGTGTGGCCAGCAAAGTATGCAGAATAAATTTTTAAGCAAGTATTGGTATTAGTTTTTATTTGTATGCCCACATTTTCAATAACATGAGTTTTGATACAAGAAATTTGTTCATGTACTAATTTATTGCTAGCAACAATAGCAACACCACCACCTCTACTTTCCGTCTTATCGAGACTCTGTAAACAGAATAGTGGGGTATGTTGAATTGGTCAAATGGTGTAAGCTATGTTTCACTTATAAGAGCTATATGGATTAGCATTTCTTCTAAGAATTCCATGCCATAATATTTAAAGTATCAAGAGAGGTATTTGTTTGTGTACACATACTTAATTGCTAACTGAGAGATGACTTGGAATTGCTCTCCCTTGCTGGAGCAACTATTTAGTTTTGTAATAAGTTCAGACAATAAAGAGTTTCTCTTCAATTGAAAAAAGTTCAGGTTCCTTTGCATTAAGGTTATTCAAAGTGACAGTATTTGTGAGTTCATTACTATAGCTACCATAGTTGGTTTGATGTACTCTGCTAGTTTGATCTGACGAAGAGAGTGGACTTTTAGACTTACTTTCTAATAGAACATTTGAAACGGTACGTTTTGTTGTGTTGTTGTATACATCTAGGCTGGTTCTTCTAGTTCGTGCCGACGAATGCTTTGAAAGCAAATTTATATAGAAAAGGAAGTCAGTTCGGTTGAAGAATGATTTCCCTTACAGTTGGCACATTTTTGCTTGCTGGTGTCCGTACATAATACCGTTTGATGTGGTCCAGCACAGTGGGCGCAAGATGTTTTAACTGAGCAATTATTTGAACCGTGACCGAATAACTTACAATTATAACATTGTGTGATTTTGTTCTGCAGTTTCACCTTATGCTCCCATCGTGTGATTAACATACATCAAGTTTTTGAGCAGCTGGTTAACAGTAATACTTTTGTTTACAAAGTAAACAATGTAGAGTAACAGTTAATGGTCTGTTTTGGTTTTCTTTTCGACAATTTTTACATCAATACATTTTAATCCCAGACCTTGTAGCATAGACTTAACAGATTCGTTAGGAAGTCGCTCCAATGCGAATAAGACAGCTCAGCTTTATATGATTTTGTTGATTTTGTATTATATGTGTAAAACTCAGATTTAAGTTCCTTAAGTTTTGCACAAACAATATTGAAGCATTCCATGGCTTGCAAAAAATTTTTATACCAATAGATATGGTTTTGATGTAGTACTCCTGGATTTTATATTGAGCCAGAAGATCGTGAACAAATTCATTACTTTGCTTTAATATATTTAGTTATTGGTGCTGGTTTAATTATTGCATTTTTTTGTGCGTTAATTTCGCTTTCATCATCATCCTCATCATCCTTTTTGTCCTCTAGTGTTTGCAAGGGACGGAAATAGTTAGAGTATTGTTTGGAGTTCTGTTGCTCCATTTGTGCTTTTTTCCTTTTGCTTGAGAAGGCAGATGATAGAGCATCGCCAGTTGAAACTTTACGACGCTTTGTAATTATTATTTTTTTTTTTAAATCAAGTGAATTTAACAATGTAAGAATAATTGAAAACTGTTTAAGACTTTTTAAGAACACTGTGCTCAGCGAAGTATCTCAAATAGGAGAGTGAGTATGTATATGATCACCGAGTTCATTTAAGACAACCACACACAGCAAGAGCTAGTCAAAGACTGAAAGAATTTAAAGTTATTATTAATTATCCAAAGGGTTCCAGACGGAACCCTCTTACTAAGGCTTCGTCAGTCCATGGGCCATATCTCATGAACCTTAATAGCTAGAGAGTAGAAATTTTCACAAAATGTGTAGGCAATAGCAACAAATACTTAAACTAGAATATTTTCAAAAATTTAAAGTGGTTCCCATACAAGAAACATTTAGATTTGTATGTGAGCTATACGATCCAGTAACCCTACGATCTTGAAATTTTCTTGGTTGGTGAAAGTGGATTTGAAACTAATAGTGTGGAATTTTCAGTTTGATCGGACCACTAGGGAGGGTACCTCTCATATAAACAAACCATTAAGTTTTTATTAAATAAACTCTTTTGTTTTTTGTTCTATTAAACTGAAATTTAGATACTATACGTTTTTGATATAGATGCTGTACATCTGTTGGCATCAGCCAAATTGACCAATTAGGAGGAGTACCTCCTACTTACGAACCCCAATCTGATAAGGAAACCTCCATGTACGAGTCTGACTCGCACTTGGTCGAGTTTTTCCTTTCCTAATTGCACTCACTCATCAGTGTTCGTCTAACTAAGAAAACTTTTATCCAGCAATATTCTCTCCTTCATTTGACATGATTTTTTTTTGTTTCCAAAAAGCTTAGCCTGGGGCCCAGCTTAGGAGAGTAACGATCACAATTTGAAGCTTGGTTTAACCGAATAGTGACAAGGGGTATTGTTTTTATGCAGCATCACCTATGTTTTTCTTGATTTTTACACTTAATTGAATATATAATATTAGCTTGATAGTTGCACCTAACGCAAGTTAGTCGATGAACAAAATACTATTTATCTTACATATTCAATTCACGCATCACGAAACTCTGTACCGGCGGAGCCACGATGTCCGTCGACTAAATTTTAAATGTCTGTCCAAGCTTGGGGAGAGTTAGGGCTATATTTTTTAAAAGCATTAAACCATCAGTACATTGCATCATAGAAATATAGACCCTAGTAGCTTGTACTCTTGTAATTTTAGGTGTAGTATTATATTATGTCTAAATATCATTCCAAAATACGAATGCCATAACTGAATTTTTATTTTCTATTCACTTTGGATGACTTTCATCGGCCTCTGCGGATTCAGCTGACGATCTTTAACATTCAGGTATGTAGTAAAAGATCCATGTTTTATCCATTGTCATGTATCGATACAAGGAATCCTTTATACCTCGCTTGAATAGATTTAAGTAGAGATTAGAATTATCGATGTGTCGTTGTTTGTTTTGGTCAGGTGTAAGCTCAAAATGCTGGTGCTCCATGGTATTATCTCTGGTGAAACCTGGAGTTGCAATGTACAATACAACCACAATTTCAGTCGAAAGCCATGTAAGGCCTCATAGCCAAAGACTTTTCCAGAAAGACGTTTTATTTCCAATCTAAAATCAATCAAATTAATCAAACCTTTAACATTTAAAAAAAAAAAAATCACGTGACGCGTGCGTTCAATGACTTCTTAAAAATCAATATTTAAATGTGTCAAAGAAATTTCATAAATAATTTGATTTGTTATATTTTTAGATTTAGATTTATCTAAGATATTTTAGATACATACATCATCATCATCATTTGAAGCATGAAATCCATTTGAAATTTTATTAATGATGAAGACGACGATGAAGAAGCATTTTTAAGCGGAACTACATCTGAAACAAGTTTTTGAAATGAAGATGGGGAAAAAACTTATAATAATTATTATGATAAGTGTTTTGTAAACTTCATATGTACATATAAATATAAATATAGGTATATTGTATATAGATATTTAGATAGAAATGTCGATTTTCCATGCGCATGTTCTATTGATGAACTTGAATGGGTGAGTAAACATTTGGAAGAGTGAATATGAAAACTTGTTTTTAAGTTAAAGTAATTTTTTTTTGTTTTGTTTTTTTTTTTCTTCATTTATTTCTTTTGTTAATCATATTAAGTAAAATTCGCTAGGTTTAAAAAATATTTCATAGTACATCATCATCATCGGACAGTTCTGTTCGGAAATCCCATGAGTTCAGACGCTGATCCAAAAGAATAATACAAAGATCAATATCATAATAATATCATCGTGATGTCTTGCTTCTATTCATCATCATCATCATCATCATCATCAACGTCTTGGTTTTGGCTGCTTTTACAAAGTACTGTAAGTAATTCATACAAAAATATACATACCATATACATGTTTCATGGGTGTTTAATTCACAAATTCAATTAATGATTCTCTTCAAGATTGGATTCTTGTTTTCCATTTGCTTGCTTAATGCTGCACAAATAGAAGGTGCTTCAATGTGGGCACGTCCTGTGGCTGCATCAAATGTTGACTCAGATAATCAATATCGATTAATGTAAGTATAGTCAACTCTTTCTTCTTTTCTGCTATAATGATATCAATCATTTACTATATATATATATTTTTAGTATTCGAGATGAAGATGGTGGCATGCGCGATGAATTGGTCGAGTTGCGTTCTGTCAGTGCAGATGATGCTACCCAGGTACTTCACGTCAAGGGTACACTAACCAATGTCTATCCTAAGGAAGGTGGTATTTTACTGGTAGTCTATGAGGCTGGGCCACAGGGTTATGTAGCCAAAGTTGTATATGAGACAGCGAAACCGGTACCGCAACCCAATTTTCCACAATTTGCTAGTGCGACTTTCCTTAAAACTGCTGCCGGTTAAATAAGTTTTAAGTAAACATACAATATTTGTAACTCTAGATTTTTTAGTAAAATTTAGTTTTTATTCGAAAATAAAACTTTTTGTATCTTAGTTAAATGATTAAAACCGTCTAAAAAGATATGGGATATTAGATTACATAACTCTAGTTAAGAACTGCAAAATTATTAACTTTTGTATTTCTTTCAATTAATTGTATCTAAATGTTGAATCCATCATCATCCACAGTGACACATAAATGTTTGCAAAGTCAAAAATATAACTATAACTTCACTTTAACATTCCATTGAAATGGTAATGAAAAAAAAAAAAGTTTTATAGAAAAAAAGTTATTCAAAATTCAAACATAATAGTGTGATTGCGTTACATTTGAGTGGAAACCGAACCAACAAACAACCACCTATTTTTCGTGAGCTAAACCATCTCAAAGTGAATAAACTGTTTGTTTAACGCACCATAAATCGTTATAATGATACAGGCAGCATTGCCAAACGCTGGACTGTGGACGAAAAAAAAAAAAAATCAGCAACATCACCTGAAATGGTTCGGAAAGTGAAGGCTCGACTTGAACTAAACCCAAGTCGTAGTGGTAGTATCCCAGCGAAGCATCAGACGCATATTCCAAAATGAGCTCAACCTAAAGCCATACAAGTTCCAAAAGGCATATGATCTTATTATAAGAAAAAAAGTTAGACTCCAAAGAGCAAAGTAGTTGTTACGCTTGCACGAACGTGGCGAATTTCCAAACATTGTGTTCTCTGATGAGAAAGATTTCGATATTGAGCAGTTCATAAACTCTAAAAATCATTGTGCTTATTTAACTAAACGCACTTATGAAAATTTGAACCTACGAATGGTCACCCGAATTAATTTTCCATGTCAAGTAATGGTATAGGCAGCTGTGACCGCCGATAGACACTTTCCAATCATTGTCATCGAGCCTGGTGTCAAAAACAAGGCGACTTATTATCGGGAAAATATTTTCGAAGCTGCTTTAAGTCCTTGGCACGCAAACATTTCAGTTGTAAACCATGGACGTTCCAACAAGACTCGGCACCGTCTCATAAAGCTCGTGTGAATCAAGAATGGTTAAAAAACCATGTTCCACACAATGGCTTTCGAATTCGCCAGATGCAAATCCAATGGACTATTCCATCTGGGCCATTTTGGTGAGCAAATTGAGGACTAAAAAATATGCCAGTTTGGATGCGGTGAAGAAAGCCATTGTACGGGAATGGGCCAAAATACCGCAAGACCAATATCCGCTGTATGCAGAGTGTATAGCATAGGACCCAGAACACCATCTTGGGACACTCCTGCCAATTGTAAATATGGCTAATATGCTTTTATCTTATATGAAAATGGAAGAGCAGATGGTAAACTTAAGATTTCGCTTGCAAATTCCTGTGTTTGATTTGGAAAGAGAAAATCCAGAAAAGTCTCATAAATATTGTAAATACTTATGCAAAAGTAATTCTTAGGTTTCATAAAGTTAAATCAATGAAAATTGGGTTTCCTTATAAAAGTCTCATCAAACATTTGCTATCAGTCATTTAAGCCTAAGAGTTATACCTCAAAAAATTTCAAAATTTCTTGGTCACGCAATTTACAATATTAAAATTGAAAAACAGGGCATATTGTTGCTGCATAATTTTTACTTTAAAAATGATCGATAAAAATTGTCACAATAAGACCAAATTGAAAATATTTTTCTTACAGATGGAACCATCATATCACAGATCTCCTCCTTTCCTCATTAAAAAGACTCAACATTATTAAATGTATATCAAACAATAAATACAACTGCAATCAACTCACATTAGTTAACGTCATTAACGCAATAATTATGTCGAAAATAGACTTCGGTTTACAATTTTATGGCAAAGCCCCAAAATCCTTATTAAACAAACTCAAGTCTTTGTACCACTTTGCATTAAGACTTGCTTTTGGTGCCTTTCGTACTACTCCAATTAACAATCTCCTTTATGAAGCTAATTTGATGCCAATAGATATAAGATTTCCTCTCAAAACCGCCAAACTCTTCAAAAATATTATGAAATCCAAACATTCACCACTAGAAAACATTTATTTAAAGGTAATTAAATCGAATAAGCAACCTAAAGTCGCCTCAACTTTATATAACCTAATACAAATAAGTAAGAAGTTCAACCTACACATTGCCCCTGCAAATACAGCTAACCAATATCACCGCCTGGCTTTTCAACAACTCTCCCTTATGCCTATCGCTTCATTCCTCCAACAAAGAGGACACCCCCCCTGAAATATACAAACAAAAATTCTTGGAACTGCAATATTCCTTAGGCTCCTTCAAATTTCTGTACACGGATGGTTCCAAGTCTAGTAAAGAAGTATCTTAGCCACAAAAGATGAAATTATCAGTCACCACCTGCTGCCAGATTTCTCCTCATTCTTTACAGCCGAAATATCAGCCATACTCACAGCTTGTCAATAAGCCAAACAGGCAAAAGGCAAATTTTGACATATGCACAGAGTCCCTAGCCTCAATCAACGCTATTGCCAACATCAACAACCTCAATCCATACTCCTCAACTATAAGAAATATCATTTTATCTAACTCATCTAAAATTAAAATTATCTGGGTTCCCGGCCATTGTGATGAGATAGCCGGCAATGAAATAGCGGACTTTGCTGTAAAAAAATCACACTTATATCCATTAATTTACGCAACCAATAACAACTTAACAGATGTTAAAAAATACATTGTGACTTGTTTTCAAAACGAGTTCGAATCAATCTGGCATCTGACTAATCCCCATTACAAATTTATTAACAAAAAAAAAAAAAAATCACTTAAACAGTACGGACATCTCTTTTCGGACCCATCCCTGAATTTACTAGACTTCGCCTTGGACACACCACATTAACCCACAAACACCTTTTTGATCACTCCCTAAGTAATATTTGCAATCACTGTAACCTAAATGATACTCTCACTATCCGTCCATCATATCCTATCTGATTGCCCACACTTTAATTGTCACAGATTCCAACACTTCCCCTCCTCTGACCCCATACATTCCCTAACCAACCCAACCCACGACAACATCATCAGACTAATTCAGTTTTTGAAAGAATCTCAATTGTATAACCAAATTTAAAAAATAAAAAAAAAAATGTATATAAATAAATAAGCAATTTAGAATAATACAATAATAAAATTAATAAGATTTCTAGTTCTAGATATATAACTTTTAAATATAATAAGTTCCTATGTAAAAAATAAATACTCATCTAATTAAACTTTATAAATAAGTAGTAACTAGTAAGTAAGCTTAAGGCCATCGTAGGCTATAGCTTCATATTTTGCTTTTGTTTGTAAGTATTTTTAAATGCACTCAAACTGTTTATAAATAAATAAATTAATAAATCAAAATATTCTTACTCAAAGATCCACAGTTCTGCTTGCAATAAATAAATCAAAATCAACATGAGAATTGATGAAATTATTAGAAATTTTTATTATTTTTGTTTTAGGTAAAAAAACCCCAACAAACCCCTCAATTATGTTATTTTCCTTGTTGTTGTTGTTGTTGTTGTTTGTTTGTTTTTGAGCTGCTTGCACATTGAAATCAGCTTATGCTCTACTTTGAAAAGGCTATCTATCTACTTATTATTCTTCCATTTTTAATTATCCGATAGAAAGTGTTTACTCGTACTCTGCTTCGTTTGCAGCTGTAAACAAATCTAATCGTGTATATGTAGTACATTCATTCTAAGCATGTATTTCTGTATTTCTGTCTCTTTGGCACTCAAACCAAATCCTAATCAAATTGAAATATATTTTATAATCATAAACACAAAAAACAAAAACCAAAAAAAAACAATGTAAAGAGTATTAAACCCAAATTAGGCCGACAAATACAAGAAATACGAAAATAAAAAAAAAAAATTCCTTTATTTTTCTGTGCCGTGGCAATGACCAAAAATCTGCAAAAAGAAACAAAACAAAAATATTATAATAATCAACAAGGCAGTAGCTAGTGAACGACCTTGGCCTCCTCATCAGTTGAGGACGTGGTGTTCGTGACGAACTCATCCAAACAAACTGCGTGGCTTCGTATGTATTTTATTATAATGTAGGTAGGTATCCATCTACTTACATACATACTGTGCGTATATGTGTTAAAGTTGTATTATAGATAGATGTGTCTATGTAGACAGATATGGATGGGTGTATTTGCCCCTGTCTGTTTGAATTCATTACAATTTGACATACACCTACGGCCAATGCTCTTTTTAGCCCAAAAACAATCAGACAACTTGACTTTGTCGTCACTTATAGGTTCATTCAATTCTATTTAGTTCACTTCGGTTCAATTCAGTTCAATTGTATATTCAGTTCACTGCACTTAAATATATTGTGTCGTGTCCTTGACATTGGTTTACTGCTTGTCTGCCGGGCTATGTCTCTTTCGTATTGCTGGCAACAGTACATACACAAACAACATTGTTCTTCTCTGAATAGAAATCTTTTACATTCTGTTATTGTACATATCCATATATTGGATACTCGGTCAATGATATTGTATTTAGTTGAAAAAATGACAAATTTTTAATGATTTTTAGATTTGATAATATACAAATCAATCGTATATTCAAAAATTTAATACATAATTGACATGACTAACCAAATCAACTGTTTTGCTGTGGTAATTTCATTATGTAATTTTTGCATATTCAAGTTTAGTTCATCAGTTACGAGGCGTGAGAAGTTAAAGGTGACGGTGATTAAGTTACAATGTCGTCTATGTTGTTATAAATTGTACAATGTATCATCTACAATACTTTTGTCCTTGATTTTACTTTGTGTCATGGATTTTTAAAAGGTAAAAGGTTTTCATATATTATTGAAGTGAATTAAATATATATTTTCAGTTTTTTAGGGTTTCGGACCCAAAGGGTACCAAAAGAAACTCTATTGCGGAAACTTCGTTGTCTGTCCGTCCGTCCTCAGGTCATATCTATTAAACCGCAATAGTTAGAGAGTTGAAATTTTCACAGAAGGTGTAGGTCTATCCGGGTATCAGCAATTCTAAAAACAAAAATAAAATATTTCGAAAACTTAAAGGGGTCCCCATAAAATAAACATTTTGGTTTGTATGGCAGCTATACGATCCAGTAATCCCACGAACTTGGAAGGTTGGATGCTATATATTAGAAACTTATATTGCCGAAATTTCAGTTCGATCGGATTGTTAGGAAGGGTACCTCCCATACAAACCCCTATTAAAATTCGGTTCTTATTAGATAAACTTTTTTTTTATTCGTCCTATCAAACTGAAATTTAGACACAATAAGTTTCTGATATAGGCGCGGTACTTCTGTTGGAATCAACCAAATCGGAGACCTAAGAGGGGTATCTCCCATACAAACCCACCATTAAAATTCAGGATCTTATTTGAAAAACTTTTTTTTTTTTTTTTGACTATTGAACTGAAATTTAGGCACTATAAGTTTCTCATAAAGGCGCAGTACATTTTTTGGAATCAGTCAAATCAAACCCCAATCTGGCACGGAACTCTCCGTGTACGAGTCTGACACTTGGCCCATTTTATGTTTTTATGAAATTTGTTCATGTTTTGTTATCAAATTAAAGGTAATTACAATCTTATTTCTTCAATATGCAAGCGTGCTAACTTTCACCAATGAAACTATTAAAACGTTTAATTAAGCTGATCACTTTTATGATTAATATTTATAGTTTATTTTTTTTTTAATTATTTAGACATAAATAGAAGCCATTGAAACTTGAACTATCAAAAGAAAACTTGGTGTGCCAATTAATAAGGGTTAGGGCTCCTATAATAGAGTCAATATACATAAATATCCATCTAGTTCTGTTTACGTATAAGAGGAAGAGAACTGATTTAGAATTTGTATGACTCGTTTGGCCAATTGTGTTGAATTTTAAATTGTTATGAGATTTTATTGTATTCAAACTTCAAACTCTTTTCTTTTTTTTACACAAATCAAATGAAACTTTCATCGAATGTGCATTTTAAATAAATAAAATCATTAATGAAATTAATTGGTATAATGAATTATATGAGAATATAAACTCGTATGAATATCAAAAAGTAATAAATTGTTTTTATTTTTTAATTTTGACCTATTTAAGGAGAAATGACATGAAGACTAACAATGATTGTTTTGAACAACAGTCGAAAATGCCTCGTGAAACAAGAAATTCTGAACATGATCAAGTAAGCAAATTGGGCATGGGGGAAAGTATAGTAGTGCGTAAATTAGTGAAATACAATAGCTTCCAAAGTCAACAAGCGCTTGACCTAATGTGCACTGGACAGATAAGTAGTCATATGGGTCTTGAAATATTGTATTATGAAGTAGAATTCTTTAAATAATTCAGGAAAGTCTATGATTCTAAGTCATCTAAAATTATTAGCTATTAAGTTGGCAAATATAATACAATACATAAACGTACGCTTCACGTATTCCATTGAAAAACAAATTTGGGACACAGAGTAATGTCATCTTTAGAGATAAAATAAAATTTAACCTGTCTATGTGATTGCTGCTAAAAAAAAAGGACACATAGTACTGCTTTAACAAGAGTCCTTTATCAATTCAAAACTTTATTTTTAAGGAGCACCATTCTTCATCTTTACGACATTTTATTTCCTTACGTTTTTAATGCAATCAAAATAATTTTATTTTTCGTTAGAACTTATAGTCAAGTACCAAAAATTCTCTTACTCATCGAGTTAACCAATTTACATATTTAGTATTGTATATTTGGTTCCCAGTAGTTTCAACAAAAACAATGCAAAGATTCATTCATAATGATAACAGTACCTATGTAAGTATTTTCATGCATTCGTATAAGTATACCATATTTTCGACATTAGGGTCAGCCCAGGTACAATAGATTTGTCACACTTGTGTATTTGGTGGAAAACGAGTTAATATAATTTGAGGGTTCGTTTAATGGATATAAGTACATTCTTGTGCTGGGTAATGCGCCAATGTACTTAAGACACATCCCAAAGACTATAAAAAAAAGTATAAACTGGACAAATCGTTCACCGAAAAAGATCTCTGCTTTCGTTCAGTTATCGAAGTTTGAGCTATCATGTTTTGCAACAAATAAATGGATAAGAAATGTTGCAAATGTCGAGTTCAGTCTACTTCATTCAAATTGCTGTAAAGGAATAAAGGACAAACTGTTCATTCTTCAAAATGAAGATGATATTACAAATCAGTTTGATTTTGCTTATCAAACAATCACTTCCTAACAACGTGATATCATCAACCATCAACATCACAACATTATTACTTATCATCAACAATACAGTCAACATCATTATCAATACCGTTGTTTTATTATCAACATTATTATTATTATTATTTCTGTATTTCATCATTGCACTTTGTTGTTATTGCTGGCTTGTTTTATTTTTTTAGGGTTCTGGACCCAAAGGGTACCAAACGGAAACGGACTGTGGGATTACTGGATCGTAAAGCTCCCATACAAAATATTTTGGCCTCAGTGTAGAAGTGCTGTATGTGTACTGACTATACCCTAAACATAAGTCAAATCAATCATTTTTTATTGAAATTTAGGCGTACAAATTAGTTCTGTCCGTTTTTTTTGTGTTCAAAAAAGTGTTTTTTTTTATTGAAAAAATGTAAAAAATATAGCATACATCATTCAAAGTATTGTCCGCCGGAAGCGACTACTTTTCCCATCTCTCTGGTAATTTTCGAATACCATCTCTAAAAAATGAGTCCTCTCTAGCCTCGATCCAATCATTGAGCCATTTTTCGATTTCTTCAAAAGACCCGAACCGGTGACCAACCAAATCGTTTTGCATCCGTCGAAAAAACCAGTAGTCGGAAGGAGTAAGGTAAGGAGAATACGGAGGGTGGGGTAAGTAAAATAGTTAAACATTAAACGGAAAATAGCATAAAATATTTTTCTGATTGAGTATCAATCACGTGGGTATTATATATACAATTATGCGGATCAGTTTCTTCTTTATAAAAAGTCGTTTGCGAGGAGTATTTTCAGCTTTTATCATGAGAGCTGTTGCCATTATATATTGTCTATGCAGTCGCTGATTTTAATGGGTGATGTGTAAAGTGACTTCCTCAAGCATTGTAGGCATCTTTATATCCCTATTTAGGGTAGCGTTACGAGCAAAACAGGGGGCACCAGTGAAATGATTTAAAACTTTGTATTGGAAAGCTTGAACTTTCCTTAGTTGCATTCCAAATTTGTATGGCATGGAGCCAAGTCGCAGTCACTATTAGCTTGGATTGAGTTGTTTATTTATCATGTTAACATCTAATTGACTTTGCGTAGCACCAAGCCGTTAAGGATTTTTACATGTACACGCCATGTGAGCCAGAATTGTGAATAGGGTTTCCTTAAAATGCAGTGTCCCAGAACCATAAGATCGGAAAGCTGGATGGTTGGAAAAATTGACGCACAATTCTAAATAAATTCTTTTAATCATTCCTACACGGTCCCATGTGTTATAAACATCAAGCCAATGTGATAAAACCTGTTCACAATAATGTAAATTGGATATGCCAAAATATTGTATATGGAATGCATCCCATCTTAACGCTTAAGTTATTTATATTTCTGAATCATATCGAACGGCTCATGGAGCATTAACAATAATAATCGATATTTTTAACTGGCTGTGGGTACCAATGAAAAAGTAAACGAATTTTATCTTTAGATCTAACAAAGATGAAATAATCTCCACCAATTCAGTCACATCTCATACTGATAAAAAAGGTCTGAAGCGTAATCTGGTTTATAATGTGTTTAATGATGAATATGCTAATCCGTGCAATCCTAACACAAAGAACACAAGGCTGTGAGATAAGTTCCCGTACAAGAGCTACTGCACTGCCTACTTGAACAATAATCTTAATTTTTTTGTTGGTTCGAAACTCGTATGCATTACAAGATAAACGGACTTTTTTAATTATCATAGTCGCACTAGGCCATGGAACTTTAGAGGGCTAATGGTTCTCAGGCTTAAGAAGAGACCTTTACTTAAAACCCTAAACGGTCTAAGATTATTATTATTTGGATAGATTGCCTATATAAATAATCTGACTCTGATACAAAACAGACAGCAGAATTGTAGTTAATTACCGTGAAAAGCTTAATTAAGGTGCCATCCTTATCTTCTTTCTCAAAGTCTAGATTTGCATCACTCAAATCATAACTACAATATTTATATTAGCTTGGCTTGGTCGTGGTGTGTCAGGACGACATTTATTTTTTTTTTGTTTGTCCGATTTACAGTCAACGAATTGGGAATATATATGAGTGTCAGAAATCGCCAACGGTTTTGAGTTGGAATGGTTTCAAAATCGCCACACAAAAACGTCGGTGTGCCAGCATTTTGGGTGATTTCGTTTTTCGTAGATGTTCGAATGAACAGATGATTGCGATTCTACCATTTCTGGCATATGCCTGATAAAGTGATAGTCAATATTGCTTTGCGGACCCTCATCTTTGAAACCCTGGATACCTTTTCTTAAGAGCCGCTGCACTAGAGGATTTATAAAATATGAATATTAAATGTCGCAAGAAGAATGGAAAGCAATGGCTTCATGTGTTATAAATAATAGATATTATTTCCGAAAATTGTAGCATAGACTCATTAATTTAAAAAAAAAAAAAAAGACATGGACGTAACTATTTTTTGTTTTTGCTATACAAGCAAGATCCATCTAATATAATTTAAGGAGATTTGTTAACATACCTTTTTGAGCATGATGTCGCACAAATGGTCACCCTGACCTCGAATAATGAAATCTTCTCTGTTTTCTGCATTTTCCATTACGGAATGCTAATGTTTCGACCGATATGGCGACTATTTCCTGGTGGATGTTGGCCCAAAGTTCGTCTAGGGTGCTTGGCTTTTTGATGTAAACTTTCGACTTCAAGTAGCCCCAGAGGAAAAAGTCCAGTGGTACTAAATCACGATTTTTCTTTGTATTGTATGTAAAAGGTCGTTTGCGAGGAGTCTTTTCTGCCTTCGTCATGGCTGTCGCCATTATATTTAGACTTTCTCAACCACTGCAGGCTTCTTTAGATCCCTTTAGAGGCAAAACAGGTGGCAACCGTACAAGTACTTACAATAAATAAATACATAAACGCTATTGAGAGAAAATGTACAATTGTATCAAGCCAATATAACGAGGTCGTGCACAAATAGTTTGTAAACAACTTGATCTGACCTATGTATGGCATCGAACATGCCTATGATAGCAATAGCAACAGCAACAATAACAAAGGAATAAAGAAAACAATCTACATATGAAAATGTTATCCGTAAAAGTATACTTTACTTTTTTATTTTGTGAGATTTTAATACAAATCTCCAGATACTACAAAATTTCCAATATTTTCGGTAGATTATCCAAAAACATTCTTTAATATTCCTCTAATTTAGCCAATAACGAACACAACAAAACAAAAAAATCAGCCAAAGAAACTTTGATTTAATTTATACAGCCTGGTTTCAAGCTCACAGTCTCTCCTCATTTTGTATTTGTGCGTAATTAATATTAATTTTTTAAATAAACAATACGCAGCTCACAAATTGAAAAAAAAGTCAGGGGAATACCCAGATTAGAGCTCGCAGTTATTGTGTTGGCAAACAAACGGTTAGTTCGAAAAATTTATACGCTAGGAAAAGTTAACTTTTTAGAGCGGTACGTGGACACTGAAAATTCGGTTAAATTAATCGAGAGATTAACGCGAGTTAACTTTTCCACGATTCTGCCGGCAATACTAAAAGCGTTTGAGTGCAGAGCAGCATTACATTTTGACATGACCATGGAACCATTTTTTAAAAATTTTTACAATCCAAGATTGGCTACAAATTGTTAAAACAATCAATTCTCAATATATCACTCATACTGCTAAGTATCATCAAAACTGCTGAATAATATTCAGGGTTTTAAGTTCACTAGGTGAAACTCAGACTGCTAAAAATGCACAGACTGATAAAAAATACCCCTGCTACTTACCTTATCCGTCCTTTTCTCAAAGATTGCCAAATAATACTGAGACTTTTAAATAATACTCAGAATGCCGTCTGTTAATATCAATCAGACTCTGAAGGAGCATTGAAACTGCTAAATAACATTCAGACTTCTCAGCAAACTGGGTAAAACTCATTCAGCTAGAAGTGCTCAGACTGATAAATAGTACTCATACTGTTAATATCACTCAATAATACTTCTATTGTCAATATCACCACTCATATTATTGTACTTTAAACCACTCTTATTATTCAATAACATTCAGAGTGCCAAATAATACTGACTCTGTTAAACAACACTGAGACTAATATTTAAATCACTCGCACATTCTGTTCATATCAGTCAGATTCGCACTGCTAAATTTAACTCAAATAGCTAAGCTCAAACTGATAAATAATACTCCCTCCAACTGTTAATATCACTCATACTATTAAGTAACATAGCATTTAAATAACATCCAGACTTATCTTGAATGAAATTTCGACTGCTAAATTTAACTTAATCGGGCAAGTGCCAGAAACCGAAAGCAACCCAATTCTAACCCATTTCTAATCATTAGCATTTTATGGTGGTTAAAAGAAAATTGTGCGCGTGCCATCGTACACGTGATAGAAGTGGAACTTCTTAAAAACAGACAGAGAGAGATCATCTCAAAGTCTGTAAGTCTATCTGCCCGCTGTATATTGCTTTTGATTTCGTTGGCATGCCTAATTGTTGTTGTTGTGTTTACGTTTGCCGTCTGTCCCCTTTTGCGCATAAATTAGATGCTTCTGTGTGTTTCTCGTTCTCTTTTCTTCGTACATGCGCTTGTTTTTGTACAACACACAAGCTATTTGCTTGCATGTTGTTGCTATGAACATGAACATTGTAATCTCTTTTTTGAGACTTTTCCGGTGGATTTTCTAAACATTTTATTATTTGTTGGGGATATGGCAATAGAAATACACATTCTGTTAAAATTTGAAGTCTCTACCTAGTGCGTTTCATGAGATACAGATGATTCCAAAACGTGACGATATGTATTTTCTTACTCAAATTTTTGCGCAACGCCGCTAAAGAAGTTTCGCTTCAAAAATTTATAGGTTAAAATTAACTTTAAATGGTAATAATAAAACCGTGATATTTTAAATTTATTATAAAAATCATGCTGGTGAATGTACATAAAAGAAAAGGAAGAGTGATCCATTGAAAACAGCCGTTTAATTTAGATGGTGGAAGAGTGGACTTTGGCTAGTTAATTACAGATCACCAGTGGTGATCTCATGCTGCTGAGGAGGCGAACGAACGCATACCGCTCATACGGACATAGTGATACACTAGGCGTCAAAATTGAAAGTCTAAGGGCCACAACAGAGCGTTTGGAACGTCAGCAGCGCAATTGTGGCATAGGTGGATATGATAGCGTAAATGCGATTTGTAAAACATATTTATGTGCACATCGAAATCATTTAAAATATGCATTACAACTAACAGGCAATATTAGATGCACTAAATGTTATCATTCGTGAATCACGATCTCAATTCAATGATTCTTATGACAGCCATAAGGCCATAAGCCATAAGTAATGGTTATGACTATTTTACTGATTGCATTGCCCAAGAAGCGTTGCTATACAATCATTCATGGCTGGTTGATATATTCCTCATTTATGTTATTCTTCAAATTCAATTATTGTATTTGTATTTGGAGTAAGTGATCCTTGGCTATAGAGATTATTGTGTACAATCCATGTGATTCTGTGATTCTTTAAAAATGGAATTATTGCACGCGTACAATATACCAATATGGATTATCCAACGGCAGTAATAGTAATGTGGAGCTTTGAGATGGTGGACATGATGTGAATACATTGGCAAGGGCCACTACGTTACAACAAGGCTATCTCATATCTGTAGCGGCTTTGATGGCACTCGTTCGTATTAAATACAATATCTACCAGAATGGATTGCTTCGGCAGTTCTATATCAACTGATGTAATTTCCTTTAATTCAACAATTCATTCTTTCTCTTGTACCCATTACTTTGATTAACAGCAACCGTTCTTTACACCTACTCTGTACTAGTGGCACCCACAATTGCTTGGTTTGTTGCTGCACTCAGGTCACAACAGCAATGGCCACCTCTTCTCTTATAGCTTTAGCTAACCTTTAAGCATACAAGATGTAATAAATGTTAAACTTGACGCGATTTCATTGCGAATGCTGGGTAGGGTCTCTGCAACATCTATTGCATTGACTTGTTCGTCTCGACCACCATTACGCTGAAGTACACTTTGCGGTTCAAAAATAGACTTTCACTTGGCTAGAAAATCTATAAGTACATACCATCAATGCACCCAATGACGCCTGGAATTCTATTTTGTATATAAGTGGCGTTTCATTTCAGAAATCTGAACATCACTTTGCTTTAAATTGATGAAGCGGGACAAAGCTTGCTCGCCAACAGTAGAATTATTTTCCACAAAATTTTACAGTTCTGTGGTGCGGGTGTGTGATGTTTTCATAATATCCGCATGTATTATGTTGTATATCATTATGAACTTGCATTTGTCCATGGGGTAGTTACGTAGGAAGATTGTGAAGCATATAAACAATAATAACAATTGATTCCTGCGTAGCGTCTGAAAGTAGTAGGGGGGGCTTTTGGAAAAAAACCATTCGATTTAAATTAATTTCAAAAAAGTTTGTATTTGAATTCCTTAATCATTTTCTTCCACCATTGCTTAAACTTCCAAATATCTGAAAGTCGCTTGCTAATGATTTCACTGCATAATTTGTTCATTTTAAGGGTTTCGGACCCAAAGGGTACCAAACGGAACCCTACTACTAAAGCTACGCAGTCTATCTTCCGTCCGTTCTAGGTTCATATCTCATATGCCGTAATAGGTAGAGAGTACACACACAGAATGTGTAGTTCTATCTGAGCCACAGCAACAAATACTAAAACTAAAATATTTTCCCATACAAACCACAATCTTTTACAAAACCCTCCTCTGACTCGCACTTGGCCGATTTTTATTTCCTTTTGTTGTGGAACAACAATTTTCAATATAACAAAATTATAATTTTAATAATAAAACAAGAAATAAAAAAAAAAACAATAACAACAGTAAGCAGAAGCAGCAGCCCCCAAAAACTATTAACCGCATATTTTTATAGAATTTTATTGTATTTTCTCAGCATTTTTTATTTATGGGGAACCCTGAGAAATCTATCATGCTTCAGCGCCAACAGTCATCAACAAAAACAATCAACAACAACGATGACATCTTGAACAGCATCGACGACTTCGACAACTCTTACTTCTCCGACGATTAATGCATCTGAATAATCGATCTGTCGTCAGTCACCACCGTCGCCTTCATCAACAACATTATCATCCATCATTCTCATCATTCTCTTCACAAACATAACAAAGTCTCAGTTGCTCAGTGTTCAGTTTGTCTGATGATTGCCAATTATTTCCTTTATAAATACGACAAAAGCGAGTGAATTACTCTGTCTGACAAATGTTGCAATGTGTAATGCTGAGCTGTGCTGCGCTTGATTTTATAAGTGGGTTAAATTTCAATTGAGTCGTAATGATTTCTTGGCATAAACAATTCTGGAGGTCCTCCGTTCAAGGCGTCTGTCATACAAAAACATACTAAATAGTACATACAATAGTACTAATTATAAGAATTTAGATTTCTTTTACATATTTACAGCAGATTTTATTCAGATCATTCTTTCTCGGAAAATAAAAAAAGCTAGAGAACAAAAATTTTGGTATAAACTGATAAATTGAACACTATCAATCAAATAAAAATATTCTTAGTATACATAACTCTAACTCTATAACAGATTGTCTCAAAAAATACTATTATTTGGATAAGATTTTTAAAAGCTTCCAATGAAATATTGTACTTATATAATTAAAACATGATATATATTAATTTTGGATCTGGTATGGATATACAACTCTTCAGGTAATTGTTTTGATCAGTATTATTGTTAATCATGAGGTAGGCAACCTGCTACTTTACTTTCTTGCCTTTCTGTTGTTGGTTCGTTCATATAAAAAAAACCCATGAACGAAACTCAATTTAAGTTAACAAATAAATAAATAAAAATGGGCCAAGTGCTAATCAGACTCGTATACGGTGGGTTCCGTACTAGATTGGAGTTTTTATGGGACTCCCCCTAGTGGTTCGATTTTACTGATTCCAACAAATGTACCGCTCCTATATTAAAAATGTATAGTGTCTAAATTTAAGTTCAATAGTGACAAAAAAAAAAAAACAAAAAAGTTTTCCGAATAAGAACCTGAATTTTAATGGTGGGTTTGTATGGGAGGTATCCTCCCTAGTGGTCCGATCGAGAGTATAAGTTTCTGATGTATAGCCACCAATTAAGCAAATTTCAAGATCTTGGAATTTCTGGATAGCTGCCATGTAAAGCAAAATGTTTCTTGTATGGGGATATCTTTAAGTTTTTAAAAATATTTAAGTTTTGGTATTTGTTGCTGATGCTCGGATAGAACTACACATTCTGTGAAAATTTCCGTTTGTTACCCTTTGGGTACGGAACTCTAAAAATGAGGGCCATCAAGAGCATTGTATGTTCTTCGTATACCCATCATCTTTGTTGTTACACACTATTGTATTATAATCTGAGTTGTGTCGAGTTACTTTAAGTCAAGTCAAGTCATGTCGAGTTGAGTTAAGTTGGTGTTGGCGCCTAGTAGCCGCCACTTGTCAATCAACGTAGTTCCAATTTTAGCACAAGTAAACAACTTTCAATAATGAGCGTCGTCAGTCTTCTCATCGTTGTCGTCTTACGCCACGCCATACTCCGACATAGCTAAGCAGAGCTCAATTCTTGTCTAGCAAATACCCTAGTATACCCTAATCATAAGCAACATTAAGTACATCATCATGCCAATCAATACTAGTGCTATGTTGTTGCTGTTGATAATAACAACCCATCGAAGTACCGGAGTCTGATTGATCTAATTCGCTCTCTCTCTCTCTTTCTGTGCGTGTGTGTGTTGTTATTTTGTCCCGCTGAACTCCTCTTGGCTCTTCTGCGGTCTGGTCTGGTGTAGTAGTCTAAGCACCTCTTATTCCAGATAAGATGCCTCAACAATTGAACATTGACTCCGGCTCCGGGGCTCTTGTGAATATGAAAACCGAGGTGAATTCTTCTCGCGCGTGAACGAGATTTTTGCAAAACAAACAAATCAAATCAATCAACTGATTGAACTTTGCTCGATGATTCCATCCTGTCTCTTGCTCTGTCTATTTGTCCATTCGGCGGTTTGTTGATGTTCACGTATTTTAACGATTTATGGAATGAAGCATTACGCTATGGGAATTAGAACGTACTCATACACTTATATGTATGTACATAATTGTAGGTATATATTGTACTTAGTATGTATTTGTTAGGGGCTACAACTTGATTGAATGAAATTGCGGATAACCAGCATAGCATAACCAAGTATTTAGAAGGTACACATTGGGGGAAGTACAAGGAAATATCAGATAATGTAAAACACATTAAATTAAAGGATGACAGTTGACATCACAAGAACAAATTAAGTTTTTTAAGCAGTCGTATGCAGTGAGGTTCCGTTTTCTGAAACAGCTGTTTTTTGTTTTGAACATTGCACGTTGCGCTAAGTTCTATTACGTTTGAACATGAAAAATACATGATTTAGAATAATTTGCAGTGCATGGAAATACTTAGTTCTTGAAGCTCCTCTTCATTCCTGCTACGCTTAACCACTGCTCAGAGCGATCATGGGCAGCTTATACCCACCCCTTTGCGAAAAGGTTATTATTCCATCCTCCCACAATCTTAATACTCTCCAGAGCTTCAGCATAATACTAAAAATAAATCATCACATTCATCAAATCCATCGTGATGTTATTTTTAATTTAAACTAGATCACGCTCAAATCACGTTGAGCGATATTTATTATTAATATTGTTATATACTAAGTATATTTCTTTCTGTACTATTATTGTTGTTGATTGTTTGTTGTTTATTTGTGTTATTGCTCTTCATGCTGATCACAACAGAGGTGGCTGGCTATACTTGGCTTACGATGCTACGCTGCCTCCAATCCAATACAGCCAAGCAAAGCAAAGCAAAGCACAGAAATATCAGTTGCCAGACTATATTGACTACGACTTAAGAAGAAGTAAATTGTATTGTTGCTGATGTTGATGCTGGAATTGATGTGAGTAATCAGTTTGGTGTTATTGTTGTTACATTTGTTGTTATGGTTGATGGGTATGTGGTAAAAGGTTATATTTTGATAGATTTATGTCACAGCTGACACACTACAAACAAAACAACAACAAAAAACAAAAAATTGTAAATATTAAAAATAATAATTAAACAACAAGTCAATAACAATTTCATATTTATGTCGATGATATTGTTTTGGGAACTTTTGCACCCTTGAGAGACATTTGCCCATCACCACTCAACCCCAGAATTTCGGATGTAATTCCTTTAGCTTAAAATATCGAATTAACTTGCTTTGTATGTGGCCAAATCTTGTAATCTGAATTAGAATCACTTTTTGGTATCCAATTGAGCTGAAATTTTGCATACACCTTTAGTTTTTGTGACAATATAATATTCAATAAACCATATCTGTATTCTGTATATAAAATTGCAACATATAGTATATATTTTTTAGTTTTATTTATTTTAAAATTTATTTTCTTCTTTTTAGAGCATTTTAATAAAAGGTTGTTTTTAAAAATATTGTCTTTACTATTATTTGATTTAAATTTTCGGTCTTTCTTCCCGTTGCTCGTATGTTCCAGAAGCTCTGAGTAATGATGCAAATTGTGAGATTATTGATTTGATATGTTAATGATAAATATGGCAAATTGTATTTATAGATAGTTAAAAACTTAATACACCATCCAATCTTACCAATCTATGGACAGAAACTTCCTTAGAAAGAGGGTAGAAGCTACCATCTATAAAGCTTTTTGGAGTTCTTTCACAACCAATGTGGAAAGTCAATCAAGTCAAATTGCCAATATTGATCATCTCCACCAGGAACCAAGAGCCTTAACGATTCGCCAGACAACTGAAGTACTCTTCCCCCCGGACATACCCGAAATAACATTTCATGGCATTTTTTTTTTCGGAAACAGAAGCAATTGAGGGATTGAAGATTTGAACTAACCAGATTCCTAACCTGATTAATTATTTTTTTTTTTGTTTTATAATTGTGTTAACGCCAGGCAGAGCCCTAGGACAAAGAAACATTGCAGTCAGATTCTGGCAAAACCAAATCTGGCAATGTCAGACGCCAGTCATCGCGACTTTACTAATCTCCTTCACTTTATCTAGACTTACGAAAGCAAGCGTTAGCAATCGCTCACAGCTCCTACCTTTGTGTCTCATTATAATATGCTTTGTTTAGAGCCCATCCTCTACCTGTTGATGACAGCGAAGTGAGACTTCCTCGTTGTAGTCGGACCACCAGGTTAGGCTGGTTTTTTATACTTCTGTACTGGTGATTTATGATGAATGATGAATGATTTCCCCCCAATCTACAGATCAGAATACAAACAATCTGCCTATATTGCAAAAATATGTGCAATATATAATATTTTAATAGAGTTTAGGAAACTGAAATGGGTAAAGATTAACTTATATCCTCGTCATGTCTCTCTTAGAAAACTTTAAAGATTTTTAGTCCATTCAATGAAACAAAGTTATTAAAAATTAAACTATTTATAGTCTGATGTAAATCTGATCTTGAAATCAATAGGTTTATATTGTATAGAGGATAAACCAAAAATGTAAACACGGGTGCCTTTATGATGCGTGGTTTTATGTATGGTATATGATACACTGGCGGATAAAGAGCTTTAATGGCTCGGGGCGACATAACATAATGATGAAGGAGGCCTTATTTCCTTGACGCAGAAAGAATCTTTTAGATAATAGCATACAATACCAAAAGCTTATCCAAAAGCCCAATTTGCGTCCTGGTAACAATGTAAATCTCTCCGAACACATTTAGTAGTTGTCCCTTCGGAGAGTTTTTAAATAAAATTTAAATAATGAATGGTTCACTAAAAACACTTCAAATTCCTATTAATCCTAGTATGAATGGTTAAGAATTATATATGTATATTATAGATTATTTAAATAAAAACACACATTTTTGGTACAAATAACATAACAAGAAGAATATTCACACAAAAAACAAACAAATTCAAGTAGTCACATAGTAAAACTTGTAGAGAGGTCATAATCGTTTTTTTTGAGACGAGGTCCGCTTATCGCCTTAACCAGGCCCCGGGGTAAACACACATGGTCGATTTCATTTGAAGGCACTGACAACGGAACCCCAAGCACCGATAAAAACAATTTATAGTACATAAACAAACAATTAAGTGTTTCGAAATACGATTGCCATCATCATCATCACCATCGTAGTCGTCGTATTCTTATGCAACAAACATGAGTACGAGAATAATCTCTTCATACACAGACATACCGACAGACAGACAGACAGACAGACCGACACCCAGACTGATGGACAAAGAGAGCAACAATCTGATCTAGAAAAGGGGAAAGGGTATATTGTATATATAACCGGCGCCAAGATCTTGAGTTAGTTGATCTAATTAAAATAAAAAGTGATTTAAACAAAAACTTAGTTTATTTGATTTTTTTAGATAGAATATTTAAAAAATATTATCTCTGATCAATTTAATGGTAGGGAAATTCCTTTTATTTTTTAATATTGTAGAACTGTGGTGATATGAGAGATAAATGAATTCATGGATTCAGAAGGCTTATGACTTGACTTTGGTCGCTGTTTCATTATCTTGTATAGATCATGATGATGATGATAATGATTGATCTCGTTATACATACATACCTATACTTACTATGTATATAATGGTTATTTTTATTTTGTTCCTCGTTGAAGAAGAGTAAGTACTTATAAAAATTTCTATAGGTAGAATATATATGTATGATAGATAAGTCCATGCCATTCACTTATTGATAGAGATACGTGTAAAAGAGGCTTTTGAACCCAAAATTATTATATGTATACCTATACTTGTACATGTTGTACTATTCCTTACCTCAAGCCAAATCAATAGCTTGTATTCTCTCTATCTCTCTGACTGTTTTATTGTTCAATCAATCGCCACTCAGACACTTCTCAGACGCGATGTGGACTTGTTGTTACTGTTGCATCTATTTATAGAACGACACTTTTATCGGAACAAGTCAATTCTGTCCCTCCCAATCAAATCAATGCAAAGTAGATGATAGAAGGCGCTAGAGGAGGAAGGCACTTAGCTCTGCAGCTCAAATAATCACAAACATATGTATGTACAATAGTATGCCGATATTCATATGTAGTATTTGTGTTTCTGTTTCTGGATGGTGTAGTTTTTGTTGATATTGTTGCATTTGTTATCAAGCTCAATGTTGTTCTGAAAATACACCATACGCCATACGCCATGCACCACACATCATAATACTCCGTACAATAATTACAATATATCAACAAAAGAACATGAGTGCAGAGGAGTGAGTGGAATGGTGTTGCTTGTCATCGTATGCATGCCATTTACAGAAAAATAAAAATAGATGGAATGTCCCCGTTCCCCATGGGCTAAAGGAAAATTACTGCAAAACGTCATTTTTTCAGTGATATTTCTTTTACATACTTCGTAATAATATAAATATAAAATTTTGCATTGTTTTGGCTTTGTTATTGTTGTTTAAATTCTCATTTCATATCAATGAAATATTGATAGCAAGAATTTGATACTGTGTACTCACTCGTATATCTACAAGGCACGAGCCACGAGACACAGAGATGGTATCTCTAATGAAAATCCATCCATCCATGGTTCCTAGATTATAACAATTTTTACACAACATGTGTCAAAAAATATGATCATTATGATCTAGGCATTAAGTTTCAAGCTACAATGGGTTTCGCGCCGCTACTTAGAATGAAAAATTAATGCGTCTTTGGGTTAAAATACCATTGAAGAAAAGTTATAATAAAAGTTACAATATATTGTAATAAAAGTCGAACTTTAGTTTCTAGTTCTGGCTCACCGAATTCAGGAGACAATTAATGGCAAGAAAGCTGCTCAAAATCATTTTGAAAGATTGCAAAGTGAAGAGAAGTATTTTGACACATAACATTGAAACAGTCCTTGAGTTAATTTTGGGACTTAGTATGTAACATATCTGTCGATCAACAAGACAATATCAGATAAGATTTCCATAATTTTTATACGTAACATTTCTCTTTAATCTCCAAACACTTACCAAGGCAGTTGTTGATTCTTTTCAAAAAACAAAATCTTTATCAAGGCCCTCAAAAAAAAAAAAAAGAAGTATTTTGTTAAGTATAGAAATAATATTGTAGTTACAGAGCTTAAGCTAATCGAAATAATTTTTAATTCAACTGGAAAATCTTCATTAAAAATAATTTTATTCATTTGTCTAATCAATGGTTTATTTATTTATTTATTATGACAAAATACTGTCAAACTTAAAAATAACACGTGCTACACTAGTAGCAGTTCGTTCCAATTCCGGAAGCCAAACAAGGAAGATGATGTTAAGCGCAGAGGGCAAGATCTCAGGCGAGAGGACGTGATAGAACTTATTATGAAGAGTGCATAAAACTCGGAAAGGATCATGTAGGGCATTGTTAGTTGTGCATGTACCTATAGCTAAGGGTACGTAATTTCTAGATGTACGAATATGGTTGACAATATAGGAGTATAATATGAATGTGCAAAGCCTCTACTGAAACATACTAAATTCCATTAAAGATTTATTAGCTTATTTATAAATTTTATTTAGTGAAATTTATTTTTACACATATGACAGTTCAGGACAGTACGGTAACAACTTCTGTCTCGGACGCTTCATATCTTTATCGATTACTAAATTGCATTTGACAGATTTATATAAATTTTATATCTCAGCACTGGAAACTAAATAAAATTCAAAAATTCTTTCCGTGCTCAAAATAAGTGAAAGAATAACAAGTAAGAAGTTTAACTTTGACTATGCCGAAGTTGATATACTTTTCACGCACCCCCTAGAAAACGTTTTTGCCTACGCTCTGTGATAGAGCATTCAGAAATATTTAATTATTGATTTGACTTATATTTGGGGTACAGTCAGTACACATAGATCATTTCAACGCTGAAAACGAAATATTTGTATGGGAGCTGTACGATTCAGTAATCCTAGGGTTGTTGAATATTGTTCAGTTCAAATTTCAGTTCGATAATATAAAAAACAAAAAAGTTATTTTAATTGTAAACCTAAATTTGTGTTTGAGTTTGTGTTGGAGCTATACGATACAGTAACCCTAAGGTGTTGAAATTTACGATTGTATGGACATTGATTGGAAACTTAAAGTATCTAAATTTTAGTTCAATAGGACAAAAAACAAGGCGGACAGACGGACAGGCGAACAAAGTAAAGAAAAACATAAATAAAATGACATTGAAGTCAAAGATTGCTATAGAGTGCGAGAACAATGTTTGCCGTTCAATGGAAGCCCAGTATTTTGTAAACCGATATAGTTACAATGTCCATCCATACGTTTGGAGTAAGTAATGATATTCATTTGCTTGGCCGAAACCCGTTTGAGATGTATGTCTATAACTTCGGAATATTGGCGGGCCTAGACAACCAGTTCGTGAGCTACTTGCGGCTGGTAGCAAATCCATCATCGATATCGAGGTCAACGAACTAGCGGCAATATATGCCGTAAGATGCGCGGAGGTTCCTGTAAATGACCAGGCAGTCTCGCAAACGGACTTGTGGCAGCAGCGATGGCAAAGTTCGGCAAAGAGACGGTGGACGTTCCAGCTTATACCGAACATCAGCGATTGGGTGTCTCTCAAGCATGGTACGCTCAACTACCATTTGACGCAATTTTTGTCGGGGCATGGGTGTTTTCGTGAGTACCTGCACAAATTCAGACATGTGGATGATCCACTTTGTCGTTACTGCATAAACAAAGTGGAGAATGCCCGTCACGTTCTCATGGAATGCACCCGGTTTGTACAACAGAGAATCACAATAACGTCAGGAATGGGTGAGGTCCTTCCACCATACGGCATTGTTAAGTATATGCTGAAAGACGAGGATGCTTGGAACACCGCTTGCATAACAATCGTCAGTATTATGCAACAGATCCGCAGAGACGAAGTATTGAATAGAAAAGTAGTCTAACCTGCTCTCCCTGGCGAAGTATTACCTCAGTTGTTAGTTTCGCCAGGGTTGAAAAAAGAGCCAGTGTGGACTGGGGGTGGTTTTAGTACGTTGGGACCATAGAGGGCTGATTGTCTGGTGAATCGTGCATCCTAATAGGTCGGTCTATTGGGATCTTTGAAGATCTACTCCTCCATGGCGAATCCAAACAAAAAAAAAAACGCAACACTGTGGTTTTCGCTACTGTGCACACTTTCATTACGAGTCACGGTGTTGCACACATTGTGACTATTGATAGTGTTGCGTGTATCACATGATTCGTTTTGCTACCCCATTTCCTCTTACTAAAATCATCCGCTCTAAACAGTTATTTAAGCCAGCGACCAAAGACTATACAAATACATAGACTGGACAAATCGTTTTCGGAACATTTCCACCATTTCATGTTTTAGGGTTTTGTTTCGAGTTGTGTGTATTTTTGTTGCTGGATGTACACAATTGTTGTTGTGAATATCAAATCAAAACCCCGAAACATTGAAGGCTAGCAGGGCTTCACACTAACTCACACTGCGTCACACCAATAAACACTGAGTCATACCCGAAGATACAAGTTATACAGTTACCTGGTTTATATGATAGCCGATTAGAAATTTTGGTGCAACGTTATAAAATACAAATCGGCCAGGTGCGAATCAGTCTCGCACACGGAGGGCTCCGTACCAAAATGGGGAGTTTGTATGTGGGGTACCACTTCTAGTGGTCCGGTTTGGCTGATTCCAACAAATGTACAGCTCATATATCAAGAACTTATAGAGTCTAAAATTCAGTTCAATAATGCAATACAATTTTGCTAATAAGAACCTAAATTGGGTGGTTTGTATGGGAAATTTTGTACACTATAAGTTTCTAATCCATTTCCACCAACCATGCCACCGTAGGGTAACTGGATCGTAAAGCTCCCATACAAACCCATAAGTTTCTTGTATGCCTCGATAGAACTATTATTATGAAAATTTGAATTTTTTTTTATTACGGTTCATGAGACAGAGCCCGAGGACAGACGGACGCACAACGTAGCCTTAGTAATAGAGTACCTTTTGGTTCGGAACACTAAACACAAAATAAATTTTACATATTTGTATTTTATTTAATGTATAATGCTTTTTTAAAATTTTGATGATTATATTTTATGCATATGGTAACTCCTTCTTTCGTATAAACGACGTAAATGAGTTAGCAAAACAAATATTGTAAAACACCAGGACTCGTAATGACTTGTTTTAAAAATACACGTGCTTCTTTTTCATAGTGTGGTGTGTAGTGATTGCCGACTGTTAACGCTACTTAGATTGCTCTTTTGCAAGGTTCTGCTATCTATCCAATCATTCACAAGTAGCCTTTTCGTAGAGATACTTATTTGTTCAAATTCGAAATCAAAATTGAGGTGCTTTAATTTTCAATCTGAAAATTTATGTCCCATCATATAGTCATTTAAATGTAGTTTCCATGTCAACCTGCTTAGGCATTTGCTTAAAAATCGTCAGATGTAGATAGAATCATGTGAGTAGGTGCTGGTGCTGAAATGCTCATCACAGAGCCTGTTGCCTGGACTTGAAACTTGGCGAAATTGCTCGTAACGTGTTTACTATAGAACGATAAGCTTCCTAATAGCGCTGAATAACTTAAGACACACTAGTGTACTGGGCTGACATCCCAAGAGTCGCGGATTCGATTCCCGCTCAAGGCAAGTCTGATCCTGCACTTGTCTAATTCCTCCTTTCCTTCTTAACTATCCCCTGAGCTGAAGGCCGCTGTCGCTATTGCTCATATTAATTATAATTTGTAATTATAATCTTAGTTCTAATAAATAAGAAAGTAAATAAATAAACTTAAGACACATTCGTGAACCTTGCTGACCATTTCCAACTTTTAATTCGCAAATGAATGACCCTAAACTTACCTACTTATAATATTTATCTTTTCCTCTTTAGTTATGCAAGTAATAATATATTAGAATTAGATTGAAGCCGGCACCTGAATGTTTCCAAGATTGAATTGAAAAGTTTGATATTATCTTTGCTGCTGATAAAAGTGCTTTTGACGCAGTAAAAAAGCATCTACATTTTGTAGTTTGTTCTGCTTCGCAAGTTTTCGGTGTTGACCAGACTCATGTTTTTAACATAAATATCTGTAAATGACTCGGCACATGGTTCCTTCATAGGTTCAATGTATATATTGAATTTTATTGAAGTATTGGCAGCATCGGTTAATTTTGATAATTAATGAATTTGAAAAAGAATACCAAATTCTATTGTATAACAATGCTATTTATTATTAATCTGAAGGTAAGAATGCTTGAGGATCTTCACTCAATATTTTTGACTATGTGTATTCAGTGTGAATTAGTTGTTTTCATATTCACAGCTGCCAGTTGATGTTAAATAAACAATTGAAAATGATTGAAAGTGTGAAACAAGTAAATTTATTGAATTAAATACAGAAATTGCAATAAATAATTTTTTATTTCTATTTTTATTTGCTGTTAATTAATTATTATTTCAATTAAATTGGTAAAGGGTTTTATTACATGATCAGTTCAGTCTCAGTCTCAGTTTTGGTTTGATAATATTAATATTTTTTGAACTGAACTGAAGCAACTGAAGGTCTGGCCATCAGTTCAGTTGTCAGACTTATTCCAACACCTTTTTACATGTAGCGAAATCTGACAGCTGGACTAAAACTGAAGTGACCGTCTGAATAATTTTGAACCCTTTCCGTTTCATAATAAACTAGCGTTACCCGGCGTGCACTACACCTCCTATGCGTTGATTGGGTATTTCTTCTAAAAAGGTTTAATTAATAATTTACGTGAATACACAATATATTTTAATATTCTATTATAATTTAAGCAACTTTACGATTCATTTGTTCTTTAAAAAAAAAAGGCTTATTAAAGTCGGTTCAGTATATTTTGCGCTAATTGAAAAAACTATCTATTTCTAGAAAACAGCGTCATCTATCGGATCTAAATGTAGCAAATAAAATGACTGATAAATCCATGAGGACACAAAAAAAAAAATCATCAAAATTGGTCCAGCAGTTCTCGAGTTTTGCGGTGTCATACAATTTTTTGGGTTCATTTTAATATATTATATAATAGATTAATAAAGTTGGCAGCCCTCAGTAGGAACAATTTAACCTACTCAATTGTCGATTAAGTTTAGTAACATCGCTCGAACTTGTTTTTTTGGTATTAAGTTAATTTATGCAATGTAAAATATTGTAAGTACAATATAAGCGGTTCACATTATATACACGTCTAAGCCCAATACACTTTTGTGTGAAGATCCGAATTGTACTGTATTTGTTTATTTGACGACCTTATTAATCATAAATTAATATTAATTTAATAACACGAAAGAACGTTATCTTCGACTATGCCGAAGATGAAATACTCTTCACCCTCCTTAGTGATCCAATTCGGCTGATTCCAACAAATGTACATAGGCGCACTATGTTGGAAACTGTTAGTTGGACACAGTTTCAGTTCGATAGGACAAAAACCAAAAAAGAAAAATTCTAATAAGAACATGAATTCAAATGGGTGGTTTGTATGGGTCCAATTCGGCTGGTTCCGAGAAATATCCTGTGCTTGCCTTGGAAACTGATAATGTCCAAATTACAGTTCGATAGGAGAAAAACAAAAAAAAGTTTTTTTAAAACACATAAACTGAGGGATTAGTTTGCAACGGACAGTCCGTCTGTCCTTAATCAATCTTCTTAATCAATTCATCTAATCGAGCTGATCAAGAATATATATACTTTATGTGGTTTCTTTTGTCTCCTTCTGGCTGTTACAAGCTTCATGACAAACTTATAATGCTATTCACTCCCGTGAAGAGAGTTATGAGAGCTATGTCTTAGAAGTACCTTGGTATTTGATTGGCGTAACAAAAGATGAACGCATGAAAAGAAGAAAAAAAAAAAAAGAAATGTAGAATTGTACAATTTTCTTGCCTGCGATGATGGCAAGATCACTTGTTATGTTAATTTTAATTAATTATAGGCAATTATTAATAATTGTAAACAAATCGATAATTTCCTTCTAATTAGCGAATGGATTAATTTTCTATACATACATATATACTAGTATATTTCACACTTACACACACACACATACATACATACATACATGCGTTTATAGGCTTTAACTCTGGCTAAACAAGTAGTGCACATATGTATGTTTGTATGAAGTAAGTATATAAGTAGTAGAGGCCGCAGTTAAAACAGATAAACTTTGACCCAATTCGGTTGAATTGAACAACAAAAAGTTTTAATGCCAAGATGACAGCCTCCGATCAGACAGACAGAAAGATAGACTCAGAACTGTGTATATTATGTATGTACAATATTTATTTATATTAGCAATGCTATGGAAGAGTCAAGAGACTACGCGAATAATATTTATTTTCATAATTTTTTGTTTATTTTTTTAACGGCAACCGCCAAATTAATTGCCGTCACAGTCGTAAGTCCCTTCCCTTTCTATTATTCTACATGTATTATGATTGAATTAAATCGAATATGATATCATTGATGATAGCTTTAAAGAGAACTTGGCCTTAATCGTATTCCAAGTCTTCTAATGGCCATCAAAAATATTGTAATTGGATGCCAATAATTAATTATGAATTAGCAGATCTTTGTGACTCATTATCTTAGGCGTGAACATTTATTGGATTCTCAATTGGTATTTTGATGACTAAACAAAGAATGGTACTTATGTATGTACATATGTGCAATTGGCTAGAAGCCATGGGAAGTAAGTCCCTCATTAGTATTAAAGTTTGCCGCTTGATAATTGAAATTTGTTGTGTATCTATTGTTACATTTGTAATTTGGTTAAAACTAAACTCATCGCGGATTCAAGATTGCTATGCGGCATAAAAAAGAAATAAAACTTAGGTAGTTTAAAGTATATTCCCTTCGAGGGTATCTTATTGAGATATGGGATTATCTACCTCTTCAATACAAACTCTTTGTCAATTTTTTATATGCATCTATGTACATACGAATATGGTACAGTACAGATATATATTTATTTATTAGGATATATGCTTGTTTATATCTTTATATATATAATTCTTCTGTGAGTGTGTATGTCACTGAACTTCTCTTAAACGACTGGACCGATTTTGATGAAATTTTTTGTGTGTGTTCAAGGGGATCTGAGAATGGTTTAGATTCACAATATGTATGTATATCTATTATATAAAAATTAAACTTTGTTTGTTTGTTTGTTCGAGTCTTATGCGCGGCAATACCATTCTTCTGATTGCAATGAAATTTTTTGTATGTGAATAGTTGGTTCCCGCCTTGGACATAGGATAGTTTTAGATCCGATATTTGGGGCAGTTGTCGCGTAATTGGTGAATCAATTGTTGCATATAAAGCTTAGAGACATATTTTTAAATTAATCAGGTCGCCTGCGTTAAAACCCTAAGGATACTATGCCAATTTTTGAATTAAATTATTCGATTCGTCTCATTTTTTCAAAAGTATTTCAAGTGCTGTGCAACGCACTACAAATTGTTTTGAATAAATTGAAAGACTCTATAATACAATAATACTGAAGACAAGGCTAGGTGTACGTTGCTGTTCATTTGTCAAGTCACTGGAATTTTTTCTGTGTCTGTCCGGTTGTCCAAAAAAAAAAAAGCGGCAGGGGGAAGCGAGAATGAAAGACCAAAAATATAATTCAACTTTTCTATTCATGATCGTACTGATCACACAAGTTTAAGGATTTCGGTTGCCTGTGCGACGCCGGGCTGTGTACTCTAGTACTTATATACAATAGTACATATGTATGTATACTTACATACAAATTACACATATGCAGTAGTCATTTTAATGAAGACACTATTAGGAATATGTCAGCTGTATATCAGTCTAATCTATCTGTTTGTCTGTTTGTCCGTCTATCTGTCTGTTAGACGATTTGTTTGTTGTTTTTGGCAATTTGAAGACCAATAATCGTTTACCATAATTTAATCATTTGTCCTCTCATTTGTTTCATTCATTTGACTTTATAAGTATATGACTGTCTCTCTGTCTGTCTGTCTGTCTATCTGTCCCTCCTGACTGACCCGCCTGACTGTCCGGCCTGTTTGTTTTAATGCCTGTCTACATCTGTCTGTCTATCTGTCAAAACGCATGCGCCACATTATAAACATTAATCAGCGATTGAATATCAATAAACATTAAAAGTCTAGGTTCAGGTTAACTAACGTTAGGGTTCCGCTTACGATGCTTTGGCGTTGGTGGTGTTAGAGGTATTAGATTTCACTTCTCCCATGAGAGTGATTTCATTTCATTGATGACTGACTGAGTTTCGTTCCTCTTACTCCTCTCATTATTATATGTCTTATTAGTATGTATGTATGTATGTGCGTGTTTATTGCTTGTTTCATTGTTTTTATTTTTTTCTTTTTTCTTAAAATAAGTACATATTTTGATTGATTGTACGCTACTCTTAGCTGCCTTCTTTATCAGCAACATGGAAAGACAATCAGTTCAAAGCTGATCTTGCATTGTTTGTTTACAGCACCAAAATGAAATTCGTAGCATCATCAGCAACAACAACAATAGCATCAAAAGCAGCAGTAACAAAAAACACAGCAGCAACAACAATATCATCATCATAATCAACAATAACAATAAAAACAACAACAACAACAATCGCAATAAGAATGTACAATAATAAAAATAATAAATAAACAAATAAAATGGCAGCAAGAACGCAGCTTAAGCTAAGTAAAACCACCAAGAAACGAGAACTTCTCACGCTGTACGCAGCTGGCATATGTTTCTTTTCCAATTTGGCTGTGAACCAACAAAGAACCTCGTATAAAAAATATCGAACGCTCAATTTATTTAAATTAAATTTAAAGAAATTTTTTTTACAAAAAAAAAAAAGAATAAAACCAAACTTAAACCAAAAAAAAAAAAAATAATAATAAAATTATATTAAAAACAAAATCAAGTCAAAACAAACGCACACAAAAAGGACCTTTTTTAATTTTATGCATATTCCTGCAAAAATTTTAACAAAAAAATCCACTTGGAAGGATCAAGCACAACAAACAAACAAAACAAAGCTTGTCTTTTTTGCCTTTAAAATGTTTGAAGTTTGTGATGGAATTGCGCGGGTGATAAAGCAAGGAAACACAAACATTTGAAATGCACCCAGCTTGTGTTTAAATCTAATTTTTGTGATGCGAACGATAAAAAAAAATACAACAAAAAATATTAAAAAAAAAGATATAAACTAAAAAAAAAAAAAACCAGCTTAAAAAACACAATTACAAAAAAAAACAAATTAAACAACAAAAAAACAAAGTTTAAATAAAAGCATACAGTTCAACGCAGAAAGAAAGAAAATGTTCCAAAGCATAAATACAAACATTAAAACTTTTATTACTTAAACAGAGAAAGTGAAGTGAGTGAATGAGTTTCTTGAGTTGAGTGAGAGTACTAACGGGCGAGCGAGCGAGCGAGCTAGTAAAATTAACCGAGTGATCCGAGTAAAAGATCGGACCAATCAACAATGCCGACCAAACACGCACACACACTCCCACTTAAACACACACACACACGAAGGAACACGCAAATGCACGAAGCGATTCGAATGAACACACGATCGTTGGAGCCAAGATACAAATGGAGTGAGTGAGTGTGAATGAAATCCATACTAAGCTGAGAGCTTTGCTAAACTCTCAATGAAACGATACTAAACCAATTGCAAGCGAAACGAAACGGAATGAAATGAACCGTGACCCATACACGTGTGGCGCATTGCTCCAATGTTTAAGCTAGCTAGCATTAATATCATTATAGAGACTGAGACATCGTTACAGTGAGAGAGGCAAAGAGCGTGAGTGTGTGTGATCTAAAGAAAGCAAAAGAGGGAAATCAATCAATCAATAAATGGACCAGGAAAGAGAGCAAGACAAATCATATTAAAAAATAAAAAACAATCAAGGAAATGAGTGAAAATGAATAAGAACAATCCACATTATTAAAACAAATCCCGAAGCTCAATTTTAAAAACGAATTACCTTTCTTCCATGATACAATAAGATATTAGACATTTGCTGCTCCATTCAACAACACAACACATCATGTAAAAGATATAAGACTCGCAACAATTTTTCGTCGCTGTCCGTGTATACTGATATTAAATTGAATAAAATCAAACAATGAAATCATATTAAATAAAAAAAAATAATTATAATAATTATTATTATATTCATAAAAATCCAACAAAATAATTAAAGTTTTTATTAAAAATTGAAAATAAATCAAATAAAAATATAAAAAAAAAAATTTTAAACATTTAGGACAAAAAAACAACAAAAAATTGTGATTTGAAACATATTTGTGATGCTTGATTTCGAAACTAACAGTTCCTTAAGCAAAAAATTAATTAGGTTAATTAAACAAAAATAAATCAAAAACGAATACCAAAAAAATAAAAAAAAAAAACAAAGCAAAGAAACGACGAATATAAAATCAAGATCGAAAAATCAATACAAGTGCAAATTTAAATGATTTCATGTTCATCTACATACATATATACATATGTACTTACTATCGATCGTTTGATATAACTATATTCTATATATGTACATAAATACATACATTGCATACATACAATATTAATATCGCTCTAGGCTCATCATTATTTTCATCAACAATATCAAGTCAAGTCAAGTCAAGTCAAGTCAACTCAACTCAACCAAATTACTAATTGTCTGATTTGTGAAGTTCATGTTGGAGATTGTTAAAAAATGTAAGTAAATCTTATTCATATTTATAACAATTATATTTTGGACATCAATAAATTACTGTGTCTATTTGCATAGATTCAAAGTCCTTTGGACCTTAATCTACTACATAAATACATAGTTTGGTTTTAATACAATTTATACTTATTTATGGTATAGGTAGTTCCTTTTCTTTTTCTTTATGATATTTTTGGTATGTCGCTGACTGTGACTACGCTTGAACTTGAATGCAGAGATGAGGATGAAAAAGCTTGGAATATTTTTCCTACTCTTGTAAGCCTTAAAATATTAATCCTATATATTAGTCCAAAATTTCAAAAAAAAATTTTAACTTCGCCCAACAACTCCTTCATATATTCCTAAACATGGGTAAACAACATAGGTAACGATAGAACTTAATCGATTCCTATGTCCTCGTCACATTGGTCATTTTCATGTAAGGGTTATTTTTTTCCCTTTATCTATAAAAATTGTTATTTATGTTATTCAAACAATACGGTCCTGTCTATAGAAAGAAGCAACATTTCCTCATCTAGAATATAGAACATGAATTTCGTGCTAAAAGAATTGCCCACAATAGAATATGATCGAATCAAGACAAGGAAGGCATTCTGCATCGATCGAATCATGTACATATTGTAGTAGTCAGATTGGCTAAAGTCTGGTGAATATTTAGCATGAGATAGAATACTTCAGACTTTTTTAAATTAATCTATGACGTCTTCATCAAGTAACTTAATGTTTACAAATTCTATCCATATCTCCACAATTTTGTTTTTCCTGTAGAAAGAGTCGTTGATTATATATAAGTAGAAAAATAATGACAAAACTCTAAAAGTGCCTCCACCAGTGTGCAGTATAACTTGAGGTGAGATTCTTTAAATTGGGCCAACACTTCCAGTATCATTAACTTAAGTGGGTGGTCTTTAAGCTTATAATCATGATTTTTGAACATCCCTTGTTCAGAAAGATGAATAACATTCATAGCCAAGGAACATCTGGTGATCTTCAAGGATAAAATGAACAGATACAATAATTTGTCCTTTGAGGTCGCGTCTACCTACTCTTGAAAGGGCAAATCGCCTTTAGCTCTACCTAGTATTTTATCCTCTCTTATCTTCTAAACCTATTATTAATGAATACTAGGAAGTTATATATGGTATTTATGAAAGAAAGATCCGGATACACAAATTGTATTGTTTTTTTGTTTTTTTTTTTTTATTTCTTTTTTCTTGATTGATAAATCAATCATTAAACATTCATTAAGTGCAAAAGGGTGATTACCATTAGCTAGCAACATGATCATGATTATTATCATCAACCCACCCAATGTTTGATACAATATTTATGTGTATGTATGTATGTATGTATGTACATAGATGATTTAGCTTTTCCGAAAATTTGAATTGCTAGATTTAAAAAGCGACATCTCTGTAAGTATTAATCCGATCTGGGAATGCTATACAACAATGAAAAGGTAGCAAACTTGGTAAAATCATGCTGCTAAAACAATGAACAAGTGATTATTAAATCTGCTGTTTTGCGTAAAGGAAATGAGTGCCGAAACAGAGAAAATTCGTTACAATATATGGTATATCTAAGGAAAGGATTATTCCGCAGCGAAAGCTCATAAAAAAAACTTGTGCTCATCATGGAGAAGGTACTTTATGAGTGAACGATCGTTCTGAAATGGTCAAAGACGAGCCTCGGTCTGGTAGGCCTTGCACCGAAAAAGTTGACCAAATTATTGAAAGGTGGGGAATGACCGGCACATAAGTACTCGTGACATCGCTAAGGATCTTGGTATCCGCCATACGATAGTTTTAGACCATCTAAAAAAGGCGGGCTATGCAGAAAAGCTGGATGTTTAAGTACCACACAATTTGACAGAAAAAAAATCTTATTGATCGCATTTCAATTTGCGAAATGTTACTGAAACGGAATGATTTGCAACCTTTTCTACTCAAATTGATAACTGGATGAAAAATGGGTAGCATACGACAATGATCATGGTCTAAACAAACCATTGCAAAGCCGGCGCTAACTACGAGGAAGTTTTTGCTGTGCATTTGGTGGGATTGCAAAGGTCATGTACATTATGCGTTGCTCCACCCGGGCAAACGATTAATTCGGAATTCTATTGTCAACAACTAACAAGACTAAATACAGCGTTGAAGGAAAAACGGTCACAATTGGTAAACAGAAAAGGCATAGTATAGTCTTCCACCACGACAATGCTAGGCCACACATTTCTTTGATGACTCAGCAAAAATTGAGGGAACTCGGCTGGGAAGTGTTAATGCACCCATCATATAGTCAGGACCTAGTCTGATTGCTCCATGCAAAATTATGGCGTAACAATGAATTCCTCAAGCGGCAGTTTTTTGATCCAGAAATCCCCATTTGAATCTAATCAATTGTGATTTACCCGAAAGTGGCTTATCAATAACAATGGAAATTGGTGAAATAAAGTTGCTTTGTTGGAAGTTACTTTTCCACAAACCCAATATATTTTATACTATAAAATATTTTCCCATAATCATATCAAGACATAACTTTGTAATGGAAAGAAAAACAAAATTGAATTTACGTAATCTGTTGTTTTGTTTTAGTTGATCGACCACCCAAACAAAAGTCAGACTTATATATATATCATAGATTTGGTATAAAAATAGCTTGAGTTTGTCAATTCATGTTTCAAATGATAAGAATGGTTTATTTTTAAACCATGAAGCTTATTATGATATAAATATAAATGTTCCTGAAACAGCAAACAAAATTGAAATGGAAAAACAACAAAAGAACAAAAGATGAGCAAGAATCACAATACAACAAAACAACAACTACAATACAATACGTAGTACTTGTACATTACTTATAAAAATACTCGTAATAAAATGGGATGTAGACAAACAATAAATAATATAGTGTAATCTTAAGAAACATTTGTGTTGTGATAAGAAGCAAAGACTCCTTGAAGGCGTTGATTCGAAGTCGAGCAAAATGATGATTATGTATTGTATGCAGACTTAAACTAAATTTATTTGATTTGAATTTGTTATTTTTCGTTTGTTGTTTTTTAAGCAATTACACGCATAGTCAGATCAGTTGTATATACATATATACTCGCACATACATACATATATATGTATATGTACATGTATGCATGTATTTATATAGTATAAAAACGACGAAGCCCAACATCTTTTTGTTTTTTTGTTTTTTTTTGGTTGTTGGCGGCGTCTCCGAATGTCGCGTGCTGAGCAAAAATGACAAGCGCCAGTGGCAATCGAAACTCCACTCGAAGCAATAATAAATTTCGGCAAAAAATAAATTAATATTAAAAAAAACTAAAAAAATAAAACAATTTGTTAATCCTGTCTCTGTTTTTTTAAAAAAATGATTCTCTAAACCAAAAAAAAAAAAAAACAAAATATACAAGAAAAAATGATTAACAAACATTAAATAATAATAATAAAATTATAATAATCAACAGAATCTGTGTTAAATTAAATCGTTAAAATGGTAATAAAGAAACATTAAAATTTATATTTTTTTTTTAATATGAAAGTGAGTGCTGGTGTGTGTTTGCTTTAAGTTCCTTTATTCTTCAAAACCAACGAAACAACAAATTAAAGGGAAAAGGAAGGCAAAACAAAGCAAAGTATACTCATATTTATATAATAACAAATCTAAAATCCTTCTGAGTCTTCTTGATGCCTTTAAAAAAAACTTAGGTACGACTTAGGTTTATAACGAAATCATGTTGATCAAATTGACTTAGGTGTAGTTACTGCAAAAACTTTTGAAACTAAAATATTTTTACTTCGCTCAAAGATTCGACAAAAACTTTATTTTTTTATATCTAGGATTTATTTATTTATTTATTTATAAACAGTATGAGTGCACTTAAAGATACATACAAACTAATTTCTAGGATTTAAATTTTTTATTGTTTAAGAATTAAGTGGATACAATATTTTTAAGAATTTTAGTCCTTTAAAGTGATTTTGATTGATTTGCAGTCAAATGGAAAGAAAGGATATTTGGAAAATCTGGATAATAACATATTCCTCTTCAAATTGAATTCTATAATTTATAGCGAGATACATTTCTTCCATAACTATTACAGCCTAAGAACAATTACCTTCTTCAAAGGATAAAATGATGAATGATTTTTTCTAATAAACATGCACCAATTTTTTATATTCTTTCAACTAGTCATTATTACTATCATCTAGAACAAACAATTAAGATCAACTAAGGTCATATTCATGATCACCATTAATACTAAATTCTTTCCAATTTTCTGTATCCTGAGCCATTCTAACCAGTTGCTTTTCATCCTCTTTATGTTGTCACTACAACGTACAAGCGATCGCCTGATTTTTCTTGTAAGCTATGAGTAATTCCCATTCCCATTTACAATTTGTGGCAACTGTTTATTGACAAACTACAATACATTTTGTAGAGTTTTTGAAACTACAATATAAATTATGGATAATTTTGTTTTCTTTAATTTAATCTGTCAGAGTGCTCATAAGTATCTCACAGAATAGTGATAATAAATTGAGTATTCAACTTCTTTCTGTTGTTATTTGTTATCTCGTATAACTTTTGACCTGATAATAGATTTAATTTATAAGAAAGATTAAAAAGTACCATGATTTGTTAATTTTCCTGCTTATATGTATATCTCACCATGTGTTATTTTCTTAATCCTTCTGGCGTGCGATTCAACATTTACTTAAAGAACATTGATACTAGATTTAATTAAAAGGTTAAGTTAAAGTTACTTATAACTAATAACTAATCTGATTTCCTTTTCATATCTTTTCTTTCTTTTTATCATTTGCAGATGGTACTCTCCTTAATAATGATGATGGCTCCCATGAAATTGTTTTTATTCATAACAACATTGCACTTCATGTTGAGCGGTTTGGGCCGTGTGTCTCATATGACCGAGGCCATTCCGCTTGTGCCGAATCCAACAGACATTGAATTTAAACGTTATTGCAGTAATACTCTCGCCGAGGCCATCCATTTAATATGCAATGGTCGCACCAATCCCGTTGTCGTGCAAAAATTAAGTAAGTTGATCTCATTAAATAAACAAAACAACATACGAGAACAGTCCAGAACTGAATAGACCAGACATAAACAAATATTTGACAGTGTCAGGTGTCAGGTAATTGTATCTCTTGAATTATGTACAATAATACAAAAAATTAAAACAAACAAAAAAAAAAAAAATAGAGAAACGCGAATCTGTGTGAAAACTTATATACTTAATCTCTTTCTTCTCTGGATAAAAGTAGTTAGGCAGATTTTATTAAATTAATTTTGTTTGAAAGCATTCAAAGAGTAAAGAGATAAGAAGTTCCCTAGTGACAAATTTATTAGACAGCATAATTCTTCAAAAACAGGTTTCCCTAGTGAGAAACGTGGAACCTGTGAGCCACTAGTCTTATGATGCATCCATCCAAATCTTGTTCTTACTAAAGTTTAGAAATACGGCTGTCCGTCCAGAAAGCCTAGGCGACATTCTGGTTTATTCGCTCTATATATGTTGCTACTTTGAAAAGATCTGTAATCACCAAGAACTCCAACCAACTAGAGCACTTATCTTTTTGTGCTGCAAAATAATAGAGACATAGATTGGTATGTCTTATGGAATTTCCCCCAAGGTGTTAATCAGTTGTGCCGCTTGTCAGTCTGTGTATATGGACTCTTTTACAAAGTATTCATCATCAACAGTTTAAGAGTAAAAATTCATTTGAAAGAAGGAATTCAAGCAGTGTTAATGTTAAGTTGTCAATTTTATTAGACTTCATACTATTTATTCTCAGTTTATTTCATCCCGGTACATCTGTAATAATTTGAAAACTTGACAGTACACCAAAGTCATGTTGAGAAAACATTTTTCTGTGATATGCAACTCTCAGGGCCCCTTAAAGCTTTGTTGTTGGTGTTAAGTATTTTTTAGGGTTCCGGACCGAAAGGGTACCAAAGGGAACACTATTGCAGAGACTTCGTTGTCCGTCCGTCTGTCCTCGGGCCGTATCTCATAAACTGCAATAGCTAGAGAGTTGAAATTTTCACAAAATATGTAGTTCTATCCAGGCATCAGCTACAAATACTAAAACTAAAATATTTTCAAAAACTTAAAGGGGTCTCCATATAAGAAACATTTTGCTTTATATGGCAGCTATACGATCCAGAAATTCAACGATCTTTAAATTTAGGTCGTTGGTTGCTATACATCAGAAACTTATATTGTCGAAATTTCAGTTTGATCGGACCACTAGAAAGGGTACCTCCCATACAAGGCACCATTAAAATTCTGGTTCTTATTCGAAAAACTTTTTTTTTTTTTTCACTATTGAACAGAACTTTATACACACAATAAGTGTTTAACACAGGAACGGTATATTTGTTGGAATCAGTAAAATGGGACCACCTGGGGGAGTACCTCCCATACAAACCCCAGTCTGGTACGGAACCCTCTGTGCACGAGTCTGACTCGCACTTTATACATACTTTGATTTGCAAATACAGTAAATTTTTATTAGGTTTGAAGTGATAGGCATTCAGAATTGCATAGAAGGCCCTAGTCACATTGGAACTCTCCTGGGAACTGACAGCACTACAGGTACACTATCCTTACACTGCACATGGTTTAAGAACTAAAGCGCTATAATTTAACTATACTTAAATGAAGAAACATAACATTTAATTTAATTATGTTTTTCGTTTTTTCATTTTAGCCGAGCAAGTTAATTACGAAGACACAGACTTAACGAAACGTTCAGCATCCGATGAGATGTTCTATCGACCTTTAACTAATGGTCCCATACACGAGTGTTGTCGTCGTCCATGCGGTTATGCCGAACTCAAACAATACTGTGCGCCCGATTAAGTAAAAAGTGAACTATAGTACTGCAAATGATTGGCATAAATTATGTCGGAACGAAATCAACCACGACACCGAAAATTTCCATGTGCCGAAAAGGATGGAAACTCTTAATTTAATTTAAAAACAGATTAACCTGCATAGTTTTATTATTTTAATTTAGAAATTTAGTGAATTTAGTAGCATTATTTCTATCTTAACTTTTTATTTGTCGTCAACTATCACATTCACATTGGAAAAACATAAAAAAAAAAAAAAAAAAAAACAGAAGAAAATATATATATACCTAATATATTTATATACATAACAAATGAAAAGCAACAAATCATTGATTTAGCAATTGATCTTAATTAATGCTAAGTTATGCTAAATTTTCTTTAAATATATGTACTACAAGTATATTCATTCCCGTGTCAACGTCTCTTGTCTCTTGTCACTTGTCACAATGTACTGTATACTTTTGGCACCTAGAACCTTCAGTTTTTGTCTTTACTTTTCTCATTTAGTTGATTTTTGATGATTCATGGACATACTCACTCACTATACAATATAATAAGTAAATCTCTCTCAGCTCAATATAAAAAAAAAAAAAAACATTACAAAAGTATGTTATGAAAGAAAATACGATCGATTGGTTGATCAAATTTTTAGATATTTTAGAAAATATTAATATGTATTGACTTGTTCGTTTCATTGTCTCTCTTAATTCTATGTTATTGCAATAAAAAATGTATTCCTTGAAGAGAATTTATTTTATTTTCTATTCTGATGGAATTTCTATGTCCTTCCTTCCTTTTCCTTTCCTTTTCTATTATAAACGTAATTTTAAAAACCTCTGATTGGGAACAAAAACTAAAATTTATTATAAATAATTTCAAATTTTATAAACTTTGCTCGTAGTCGCTTATCTCAAAAATATATATATTTTTTTGGCTTACTTAATAATATGTAAAGTCACACTTGCTTAAAATGTTCTCATAAATTCGGTTAGGCAGGTAATCTTATAAAGAATTTATAAAGTTACCTGCAAGACTTGCTACACGTAAGCCATCCTCACACATTTGACATTATGTATATAATTCTTTACCACGAGAGGATTGATAATGGTCCGAAAGGGTTTGCCAAAATTTGGAAAGGCTTTTACGAAAATGTTCTTGTAATATGTTGTGCTTAATTAAGATGACACAAATTGAAAATCGTACGTTCCTTAATATGATATTGCATCCCAAACTATTACACCTCCTTCGTGGCTATAATGACTTTAGGGTTATCATGAAAATAGAAGTTGAAGCCATCAAGTCCATCTAAATAAACGTTATTATTCGCTATTCCATGGCATACGAATGCAAGCAAAGACATTCATACATTTTGAATTATTGCTGTAACTTACTTGATTTTAAGATTACCTTTCCTGTGGGCTAACATTTTGCCACTTTCTTTCCCCGGGGCTCATTTATTTCCTTATATTCACAATTTACTGGAATTTGAGTTACCTACAGTTGTATTCTTAATTAAACAAAACAGTTAAAGAATACAGTTTCTTACTTAAAAGAGAACAACAAATTTTATTAGATAAATAATGTTAATAACAGTAAGACCCATAGGTACCAAATATATATAATGGTATGTACCTATATGGTAAGGTCATGACCAACTACTAATTATGAAGACTGGTATTTCATCATTGGCAATATAATATACATAGGTATAAACTTACACTGGTCGGCATAAGTATTTTGCCATGGCAGAAACTCCACTTTTATTCATTTTATTTGAAATCTACATAATGTTTTTCGAATAAGAACCTGAATTTTAATGGTGGATTTGTATGGGAGGTACCCCTTCTAGGTGGCTGATTTGGCTGATTTGTTCCAACAGATGTGCAACGCCTATATAAAAAACTTATAGTTTATAAATTTCAGTTCGGTAGAACTATTTAAAAACAAAAAAGGTTTTTTAATAAAAACCAGAATTTTAGTGGGAGTTTGTATGGGAGGTAAACTCCTTAGCAATCCGATCAAACTGAAATTTCGACAATATAAGTTTCGGTTATATAGCCACCAACTATTCAAATTTCAAGATCGTGAGATTACTGGATCGTATAGCTGCCATACAAACCAAAATGTTTCTTGTATTTAAGTTTTCGAAAATATTTTGCTTCTATGAAAGTTATTTTTCTCTACCTATTACGGTTTATGAGATATGACCCGAGGACGGACGGACGGATATCTATTGCTATCACCTTTGCTTTTCGTCTAACGGCTACTGACGGGTTTTTTGTTTAATTTATGAATCAGTTAACTTTTTATTGAAATATTTTTTTCAATATATTATTTTCTCCAAATTGATACCTTAAATTTGTGGTACCTTAATTTTTATCATATTTCACTCTCTTTACATATGTATGTACAATTCCATTTTCATTTGTAAACATTGTTGCCAGAATTACAAGATTCTATAGTATTTTTATTGTCGAAAATTTTTCTTTATTCATTTTTCTCAATATTAATAATACTCGCACGTAATTCTTTGTCCAGTTTTGGGCATACCCAAGTATAATATGGAATATGGACACTTGATTCGTATGTATAAATTCTCTTGGGGAATAATAAAATAATAAAAAGATGAAATAGAATTCATAGAATCCATCTAACAAATGAAGATTATTTCTCATATGCCATACCACCACTACCACCATCAACATTACCATCGCCATTAAGCTGAAATGATTATTAACCCAATAACCCACTTTGTTCTTCTCATTAAAAATGATGCACCCCATGAACCTTATTCTTCTTTGACTCATTTTTCTACACATACCCATTTATATTGTTTTGCTTTCTATTACTTTTGTTTTCTACTACAATTTCCGCCCATTTTTGCTTTGTTTACTTTTTTTTATGTTAAGTTTGAGTTGATGTTATGAGCGAGCGAGCGGCCTTTTTTCGCTTTACTTTGTTCTTTTACATACTATATAAGTAGTATATAGTGTACCCTGTACTCAAATAGGTATTACATTTTTGTGTGGATAATGGATAACTTGAATAGCATCGAAGGAGTGATTTGAGAGTGAGGCCGCACAAACTGTGTATAAATTAATTTATACTTCTCCTGCTGAGAATTCTTTTCTTACAAAAGGTTTGGTTAGTTCCTTTATTGATTCCCACCTTTGATGAATTGATTCGATATAAAGCTTAAAAAGTTCAAATTTTTAAATTTGGTTCCTACTTATAAGGATTCTTTACAAAAAGGAAACACACATGATCAATTTAAAGTTGTAAGGATATGGGAGATGACATGACAATTGTTTATTTCCATCAGTTTAATCATATCCATTTCGAAATGATTAGAGGGGATATTGATTGCAGAGTATCTAATAGTCGAGGCCACCCTTTAAAGCTCCCCTATTTATTTTAATTTACTTTTTGGCGCAACTAATGCTAAGTGCTAAAAATTGGGGTCAGCGTCCTAGAAATACGGGTGCTTCATGAACTCGTGAACTGAACTGAACCAAGCCAAAAAGTGAAATGAACTACATACTACTCATGAATGCTGAACTGAACTCGAAGCTCCAAGCGTCAAGTGTCAAGCTCAACCAAACCAAACCCAACCAAATCAAACTGAACTGAACTGAGCTGAACTCAAATGTATGAAGGAAGGAATCATTCCTTAGAACTTTTTATTAAGACGAAAGGACAACAGAGCAATGAAAACAGAAAAGAAAGTAATGATTGATAGCGACAACGAATGGTACTTTATTTTAAGGATAAGAAGAAAATTTGAGAGGCCGAGTGGGGTAGGAAGTTTGTGGCTGCTTGAGTTCATAGGGGTCTATGCTCCATGGGTGTGTGCCGGTGTTTGTTTTGAAAATGCCGATTTTGATGCCGACAAATGTTGACATTTGTGTGTGTGCATATAAAAGTATAGAAGGCCTCCTCCACATATTTTACGAACAGGTTCTGTCTGCTGTTTTTGTGTTGTAGTGCTTGAGCTGGGTGTACAAGCAGATGCCGCCAACGTGGCCACCAATGATGCCACCATGTGCATTAACCTTTTTTTTATCATGTAGGCAGTACATGGAACAATAGAAAGCCTCTCTCTATATCTCTTCCTTCATATTTAGAGTGTTAAAGAGCGCATTGTGTCCATCTTTTCATTTCAAACTAAGAGAAAAAACAAAAGAGAACAAGACCACTCTTTCAAGACAAACAGAGAAAATCAAGGCGAGCAATATGTTCTCTTTAGCGATGTTAAAGCGATTTCAATGTTGTGTAAAACAAACTTAACGTATACTGATACTGAGTAATCCTGGCAGCCAGGCAGGAAGGCAGAGAGGCGCTATAGTGACCACCGGTGACGATGTTGAAAGCAAATGTCTTCCACAACATGTCTGCGGTTAAGCATAGCATACTTATAGGCTTCGTCATTTATGGTCATTTGATAATAATCGCCACTTCACTTCACTTCACTTCTATATTTTGTTTTGTTCTATGTAACAAGGTTTTGTTTTGTCTTTAAGACTTTATCATTTTGGTCAACTATTATTTATATAGTTGTTGTAAAATGGTTTTCTTGTTTTATTTTCCAATGCAATCGTCTTAGTTTTTACGTTATTCTAAGTTTCGTTAAACTTTTATTTGTATAAAAAACCATAAATGTTAATAATAAAGCTGTTAAATTTGAGTTAAAAATGCATAGAAAGTCATTATTGAAAAGTTTTTATAAGATTTCAGCATCTATTTCTGTTTTAAATTGCAAACAATCTTCATTCAGCTGTTTATTCGAATATCAAAAATCGAAAAATGAAATCGCATATTGAAACCAACTGACCTCAAAATCGTCGGAGATTTGTGGTACACACCTGATTATTTCCAGTATAAAAATAATTTAAATATTTCTAGACTTCAAATTAAGTGGAATAAAGCTCAAATTGTCAGCATAAAAAATTTAAGAAAATGTCTGAAAATATATAAAACATAACTTGGTTTTTGCTATTCAACTATGATTTAGTAGTATTGTATTGTATTTCGGTACAACGTTTGCTTTTAAGATAAAAGCCAGAGTTACAATATTTTGAGATAAATCACTTTCAATCATCTGTATCTGCACTTTTAGTCATGGCATTCTTCTGAGCGACAAGGTGACTTGAACAATTTTTTGATGCTTCTCCATTTCTTCGGCATATCTCGTAACATTTATACAGGAAGAGACAGGGTCCAGAATCACTGACAATTGCTGACAGTTACCAAGATAAGAACTCATGATACAGGACGTAAAATATCATAATGTTAATTTCTGTCGAATTCTTGCTGAATGTCAAGGAAAATAACCATACAATGTTATGTCATTTCTCTAAAGCAACAATTATAATATTTGGTGATTGAGTGTACCAAGGTATCTTTATAATCATGTCAACTAAAGTTTTGATAATATACTTTCTCACAAGTATCCTTTCAAATACAACATAAATCATTTGACGGTATATACATAAATGCTTTCAGACTTTCATGCAAGTCTTTCGAATGCACACTGGGCCAGAGTTCCATTTTTTTGGCATAAATTCGAAAAATTTAGTTACACAATTGAAACTTGACATTTGATAGTAACCACCAAAAATTTCAAACTTATCTGACCACGCCCACTCTCACCACCTATATAAGGTTCAATCGATGCTAATTAATGTTATTACAAAATGTTGCATTATTTTCCTGCAGCATTGAATATGTGCTTGTTATTTCTTTAATTCGGTTAGCAGCAACCAATTTTCTGCAGAAGTTTTTGCGCAGCTAAGTGAAATGTGCAGCTAAGCGAAGAGATTTTAAAACTCGTATATAATGAGTGAAAATTCACATTAATTAAAGTTTTATGAAAGTAAAGTAAAGCTTAGGAAATATATGATTAAATTTTAACATTAAGCATTGCAATACTTAGTATTTTTGATTGTTTCTTATTTTTAAAAGTAAATTGATGCAGTCTCGTTTCTAATTCCTGGATAGAATTATAATCTTGTTGTAAGTCATGTGCTGTGGCAAATACTCCCAAAGTGCGTAGAGCACAAAATACTTCCTTTGTCGAAGGAACTTTTTCGACTTATTTTGCACTCTCGATTTGGCAGTCCTCTGCATTACTATCTGAGCCACTGCTGTCATCCTCACAGTTGTCGTGATTAACGAGTTCAATTATTTCATTGTCACCTAATTCTCCATAGCATTGGACGTCGCTATCGCAATGTCCAAGCTTTACTATTATTTTGATCGTGCAAATTAATTGAACTTTTGAGAAAAAAATTTTTTTTATTGTCATATGACATAAAGTTGTTATTATTTCCTTATGATTTTCTCATTAACACATCATACATAAAAAAAAAATATTTTTGGTACATTAAAACACCAATTTATTCATTTTATTTTTATTAAATTCATTTTCCAACTAGCGCTACTATCATTTTGACCGTAGCTGTACATACTCATTGCTGATATTAATTGGTAAGTCTGCCACCGTTTCAGATTTTACAGCTGATATTTCCTAAGTCTTTATCTATGCTTCACAATATTTCATTCCATACCACCTCAGTCATCCATGCTTTTTTATTAGCAAAGTAGGGCAGTGAAATAGCTGATTTTTGAAAGCATCGTGGTTTTTTTGCGTGTGACAATGACAAATACTTTATTGTAAGTGCCTGTTCCAAACACAAAGATGAACTCTTGATAATAAATATTATTGTTTTCAAACTTTCCGGTTGCATTGCATACTAAAAGCAGAGTAACTCTGACTTTCTGTGGCTTTCTTCCTCTCTCAGCATGCTGATCACCGGTAAAAAATGTGGTGTTTTGGCATTGCTTTATAATATAAAGCCGTTTCATCAGCATTAAAAATATCGTTTGGATCGAAATTTTTTATTAAGTTAGGCATTACCGAAGTCTCATAGTCCGCAGCAGCTTCTTTGTCATTTTCACCAGCTTCGCCGTGAATTTGCCCAAACTTAATGTTGTCCCGTTTACGCCAGCGCCATAGCCAGGATGATTGTGGCTTAAAATCATTACCCAAATTGTTTTCGAACTCTTTCGTTTTTTCCAGAAGCACACGCGAAGAAATGATGGCATATTTTTTACTGACCTGTGTAAACCATACATACAATGCAGATTCCACTTTGTCGTGTTCGCCTATTCTTTGGCGCTTTACTTCAAGACTACTGGTTGGTGCTACTTGTCGCAACTCATTTTCATTTTCGCAAATACGGCGTATCGTGGAAAGGTCACATGTGTATTTTTCAGCTAAAGCTTTTCTGCTCTGACCATCGTGCACTGACTCTATAATTTTTAACTTATCTTTAATACTTAGGCATGCTAATCTTTCACCTTTGCCCATTTTTTTTATAATTTTCTTTTGTTTCCATTCACAAACAAAGTACGAAATATGCACTCAATTAGAAATACCAACAAGGAAAAAATCAAGAACCCTGCAGATAGCGCTTTGTGCAGCAAAATCACATGATCGTAAGCAAATTCTTATTTTTTTCTTTCTCAACAAAAGGTGACGCTAAGCGAAAAGTGCACTTAAACAAAATGCACTTAAAGCTAATAAAAAACAAGAAAATCTGTAATTCACTTCAGTATTTTGTCTGTTATATGCATATAAACGAAATATGCAGGTAAGTGTGGTTGCTGCTAACCGAATTCGACTGTATATCTTAAATATATTTTATATAAACATTAATTTTCTGCATACATATTTTTTCTTAAACATATATTGTACAATAAATTAATGAAATGAGTATTGAAATTAAAAATGTATTCTTCAAAACAGTTCTTACTTAAGTATTTTCTATGAATTATTATTTAAGTTTCATCTAAACTGGAATACACTTGAATAGGGACAAGAATTTTGAAATCAAGATACAACTATTTAACTTAAAAAAAAGAAACGAAATCAAAAGATATATTTTTTTCATTATTCAGTGGTTTATTATGTATTAAATGCAATAAAGAAATATTTACTAAATCACCATGAAGTTTTTCAAATTTTTTTTCTGTTAAAGCTCTTCAAAAAATTAATACTTTTTATCGTGCACTAGAATAAGGACAAGAACTTAAAATTGGTAAATCTCTGGTTTTAATTGTATTTTTATTAATTACTTATTAATACCAATATTTATATTAAATAATTATTTAATAATAAAAAAACACGGTATGCCACTGCTTCTTCTAAGTCATGTGATTACGAGCAAATACTAGACGAGACATTTTTACGTTGGTTGTTCGGCGGTATCTTTTTCTTCAATTTTTTGTTTCATAGCTTTACGTAAACTCTTCGAAGATCAATACTTGTATACCCTTCACGGAAGTGAATAGTATTATAAGTTTGTCATGAAGTTTGTAACAGACACAAGGAGACAAAAAACGAATTGATTAAGCCATGTCCGTCTGCCCGTCTCTATGTATGCAAACTAGTCCCTCAGTTCTTGAGCTAGAGATCTGAAATTTTGCACGAACCTTTCTTTTTACCATACGCAGTACATTTGTCCACCCGAATCGGACCACTAGGGGGGTATCTCCCATACAAACCACCCATTTGATTTCATGTTCTTTTTGTTTTTTGTCCTATCAAAGTGAAACTTGGACACTATCAGTGTCCAAAAAAGGTGCTACACATTTGACGAAACCAGCCCAATCGGACCACAAGGGTGGTACCTCCCATACAAACCACCCATTTGAATTTAGGTCCTTATATGTGAAGAATTTTGGTAGCAGAATAGTGTGAATTTGAAGCTTCTCGAACTATTCATCTCTCGGCAGTAGGCGAAAGTGTTTTTTTGGTGCACCCTTTCATGTTGTTTTCAAAGTTTGCAGTATTTTTAAGAAAATTGTATACTACACTCTTGCTTTTTCCAATTTTTTCAGCAATTTTTCTAAGGAATCCACTGCTCTTTGGAAAACATCAGGCATATTGTTAAAGCGAGTGTTTTGTCGAGCTTATAATATTTGTTGTGTGATTCTGATCCGTTTTCTCTAAGACAACTTATTGGCATTACAGACGATGAACCAATATTTTATGGACAGTTGGTGACATCCGATACTATGGGTATTTGGACATGTAAAGAGAGACAATTTTCTGGCGAAATTTTGGAAATTTACTAGCGCTAATATGACATGAAATGGTATGTCCCACAAGTTCTATAGAGACATGAGCTATTGTTTCTTTTACGATTCCCTGGGTCCTGCTTTTGCTGATTGCTTCTTTCACTTTGTTGTCTGAGTTTTATTTAATTCCCAAATGTTGTGCTGACTTATAGTCAAAAAAGCTAAAGCTCTTTGGGTTAGGGGTACAGTTTCCGAAAAAAGTTTTTTTTTACTTCATTTGGCTATCCGATGTAAGCAAATTACTACTCAACATAAGTGCATTCTTCATTAGATTTTTTCGGTGACAGCATGCACAAGAAGAGTTGTGTTGTGATCTTGGCGTATCAGATGCCAACTTCTTCTTCAGTGGTCCATTGCCATATGCCATATGGGGGCGCCCCACTCGAATGACTTATAGAATCGTAATTCACTATGAATATCTGATGTGCTTTAGGTGATTAAAAATCCAGTTTGATATTGCATCCATTTTTCTCATTAAGCAGCGTTGCGTGCAGAACTCAAATTTAGCTGTGATATCCAGAGAATCTGCAAAAAGTAGACACCATTAAATACACACTTTTGGCTGTAATTCCACATAATTACATTTTGGCACAAATTGGCAGAAAATTAGTTTCCACTCCACAATACACGGTCACGTTGGTTAGGTTTTTTTCTATTTAAGAACAGTAAACAAAACAGTACACAGAAATAATATTTAACAAGTACAAAAAAATTTCTTTTTCTGTTTTTTCATTTAACATACCTTGTTCTTTAATTTCCATTATTAATTTTCAATTTTTGATAGCACGTATTAAATTTGTATATGCACAAAGCTTGCAAAAAATCTCGAGTCTCGTTTGCTACAACAAGCTGACCTAATATCTGATTTTGAAAGTCTGATAAAATTAAAAGGATGCCATATTTTCAAAAATATTTATGAATTCATTATACCTGAAGAATGCTTTTTAAGACTATTTAATAAAAATGGGCCAAGTGCGAGTCAGACTCGTACACGGTGGGTACTGTATCCGATTGGGATTTGCATGGGAGGTACTCCCCCTAGTAGTCTGATTTGAATGATTGCAACAAATATACCGCACCTATAACAGAAACTAATAGTATATAAAGTTCAGTTCAATAGTTCATAAAAACCAAAATGTTTCTTGTATGGGGAGCCCTTTTAAGTTTATAAATGTATTTTAGTTTTAGTATTTGTAGTTGATGCCCGGATAGAACTACATATTCTATGAAAATTTCAATTCTCTAGCTATTACTGTTCATGAGATATGATCCGAGGACTGGTGGAGGGACGGACGGACAACGAAGTCGCTGCAATAGTGCAGCAGTGCCCTTTGGGTCCGGAACCCTAAAAATCAAGTTTTGTTTACAACAATTTTTTTGAATTTATGCCAAATAATTGGAAATCTGGCTCAGTGTGGGATGGTCTAAAGTTGCGTATTGGGGAATAACTCCTGTGTGACAAGTGGCGTCATCTTGTTGAAACCATGTTCTTGTATTGAAGCCATAAAACTGTTGCAAAGTTAGAGCTAAAAAACTCGAAATCCCTTCGAACTATCGTTCTGTATTCACTGAGTTAGTAGAAGACAGTTTACAGACAATTGTGGTCATCAACTTCATAAATATTTACAGGAATATAATCATAATGTAATGAAAAAATTAATAAAAAAAAAATTGCGCGTGTGCCATCGTACACGTGATAGAAGTGAAACTTCTTAAAAACAGACAGAGAGAGATCATTTCAAAGTCTGTCAGTCTGTCTGCCTGTCCGTCTGTTTATTGCTTTTGATTTCTTTGGCTTGTCTAATTGTTGTTGTTGTGTTTACATTTGCCGTCTGTCCCCTTTTGCCTATTAGATAATCAATGAGCTGCGTGTTTCTCGTTCTCTTTTCTTCGTACATTTGCTTGTTCTTGTACAACACAACAACATGTTGTTTTTTTTTATTATTTGTTGGGGATATGGCAATAGAAATACACATTTTGAAGTGTCTACTTAGTGTGGTTCATGAGGTACAGACTCAAGAAAAACGTGACTATTTGCATTTTCTCACTCAAATTTTTAGTATAAATTTTTGCTCAATGCTGCTAAAGAAGTTTAGACTGATCTTTTATAAAATAGCTGAAGTAAATTTAGAGTAATATTCAGAAGAATGTTATGTTTAAGATAGTTAAATCGCGTGTTTCATGAAATGTGTCTAAGTCAAACATGCCAAGTTAGCATTGTCATCTCTTCATGGATACGCTTACAAATTATTCATTCTCTGTGAAAAATGTTTTTAGCGCACTTTTACGGTCATCGTAATCGACTTACTGACCAAATGCAATAGATTGAATTTCGCAACAACTTTAGCCAATATGCTGGAAAAAGTAATTCAAAATAGGACTTGTCATTTGAACCACTTGAAACATAGTCGTGGTGAATTTACATGCCATGAAAGTAAATAAAAATTTCATAAACTTTTGCAAATTTTCCTAGTTTTCTCATACTTTTCACGCAATGAATAGAATTATAACTTTGTCATGAAGTTTGTAGTAGACAGAAGGAGACATACGAGATCCCATAAAGTATATACATACATTCTTGATACGCTCGACGAGATGAGTTGTTTCGTTTGTCCGTCTGTATGTGTGCAAGCTAGGGCGGGCGCCTCCCATACAAACCCTCTATTAAAATTCAGGTTTTTATAAGAAAAACTGTTTTTGTTTTTTGTAATAGCGAACTGAAATTTGGACACTATAAGTTTCCAAAACAGGCGCTATACATTTGTCGGAAGCAGCGTAATCGGACTACTAGAGGAGGTACCTCCCATACCCCCAAACCCCTCATTAATGAAGATTCCTAGTAGAAAAAATTTCTTGATTTTTTTATTTTTATCTAACTGAAGCTATAAGTTTCCAAAATAGCCGCAGTACATTTCTTAAACTAAATCGGAAGGATTCTTATATGTCGAGTGCGACAAATGCCGTACAGGAATATCTACATTAGTGGAACATCACCTACTTTTAAGGCAAAATGCGTTTGTGCCACGATCACGCTGAGGAGAGACATTTGCCCTGGCTTAACCTAAATGGTCAACCTCTCGAACATTACATCGGCCATAGGTATTGGACAAGTGTCTCACCTTTAGATTTCATATAACAGGAGTTGTGGCTTCGCTAAAGGCTAAGGTGGAAAAGATTAGATGATTATTGCACCCTCGCAATAAATGTATTTTAGCGCCCTGTGGCAGATACGGTATACATGTTTATGTAATCGCGGCAAAGTCGAATCTAGACAGGATAAGAGTCTTTCAGGCTAAAGCACTTAGAAGAATCTCTGGCGGTACTTGGTATATACGGTTCATATATAGAAAGAGATCTAGGCAGTCAGGCTCAATCAACGGCATACGTCTACCGATTATTTGCTAATCCAAATTGTTGGCCAGAAGGCCTCTATCCGGCATAAGAAGAAGACGATCAAAACAATCACATCTCACTGATTTAAAAACTATAACAATCTAACACAAGCTATTTTTAAAATGTATCTTTATCTTATCTCTTAATAATATAACAAGATATAAATAGCCAATAAATTTTGTATCATATTTAACTAATAACAAGTATATTACTAACCAAATGTATTGTCCAGCTTGCTTTATCTTTAGGTAAAGTTTCTTCTGTATAGAAACAATATAATAAATAAAAAAATTTAAAAAAAGTCCCTATACCAGCAAAGGGAAGATGGAGCCATTGAAAAAGAAGGTTTTCCCCTACTTAGCTGATTATGATGTGTGAGTAGTTCTTCTGGTCTTAAGTAACTTATTTATTTAATTATATAAAAGATATTATGTATTTAATTTTTTAATTAAAATTATGTTTGATGTTTCACCAATTCTTATATAAAAAGATATACATTTTTGGAATGCTTCAAAATGATAATAATAGATAAAGAAACAACAAAAAGATATTAAGCGAAACTTTGGTTCTGTACATTGAAAACTATATAACAAGTTTGCGTTTGATGAGCAAAAAAAAATGGGCCAAGTGCGATTCAGACTCGTACACGGAGGGTTCCGTAAAATTGGGGTTTGATTTGACTGATTCCAAAAAATATACCGCGTCTATATCAGAAACTTATAGAGTCTAAATTTCAGTTCAATAGTCAAAAAACCAAAAAAAGTTTTTCGAATAAGAACCTGAGTTTTAATGGGGGTTTGTATGGGAGGTAACCTCCCTAGTTATCCGATCAAACTGAAATTTCGACAATATAAGTTTCTGATGTATAACCACCATTTATCCAAATTTCAAGATCGTGGAATTACTGGTTCGTATAGCTGCCATACAAACCAAAATGTTTCTTATAAGGGGATCCGCTTAAGTTTTCGAAAATATTTTAGTTTTAGTAATTGATGCTGATCCGTGAATGGAACTACACATTCTGTGAAAATTTCTACTAGCTCTAGCTTTTGCGGTTTATGAGATATGACCCGAGGACGGATGGTCGGACAACGAAGTGTCTGCAATAGGGTTCCTTTTGGTACCCACTGGGTCCGGAACCCTAAAAACTACCATCGATCAATGAACTTCAAAACAATAAGGGGACTTTGTACAAAGTTTCGAGTAAAACACTGTACGATTGCTGAATTAATTCCTCTGGCGGTAATTCATTAGACTTTCATATTATTGTAATTGTGTTCTCATTTAAAACACATAACAATCATCTTTCATTTTTCCGTTTTTTTATTACAAAATATGTATAATTTATTATAATGATGATTTGCAGATGTTTCAGCTTTTTCAAAAGATCAAAATTCGTTATTGTATGTACATAGTAATATTTTGATTTGAACTTTACTTGTGTCATAATATTGATTGATTATTTTAATCTTTTTTTTTGTGTGTATTGACTTGACTTGGTTTTCTCTTTGCTTTTTGTCTTTTTGCTTGTTGTTGATATCTTAACTAAGAACTAATATCACATTACAATTTAAAATCAAAATAAATGGTATATAATCCCGAAAATTTTGCTCAAAATGTTTTATAATTTGCTTTGACTATCATCATTACATTTCCCATTTTCATGATTCTTCGATGTGTCATCTAAAAGTTGAAAATCACAAACAAGCGAGAAGTGATCCGATGGATATTGTAAGCTGGGTGTACGATTTTGACCAATCTCATCACCAGCAGGAAAGTCAAGACAATTAACAACCTAATATTGTTAGAAATGAAATACAGCAATCAATTAATCATATGAAATGAAATCTATGAATCTCGGGATTTACCTTAAATTGATTACGAGTATAGAACACATAATCAATTGTATGACACTCTTCGCCATCCTCGCGTATCTTCCAGGTTGTATATGCCGGTTCACGTTTAATCGATTGATCAACAACGTCCAAAATCTCATTTTTCTCATTTTTGGAATTAATTTTAGATTCATTAATGAAGCCTTGCTTTGGTTTTCTTATTTGCTTTGTAACATTAAAATCTGCATAGGCACTTGATAGTTGCAATAGATCATAATTTAAGATAGTACGATAGATTGGTTCTATGGGTTCCGCATTAAAGTCACCACAGATTAATATTGGAAGCGGCTTCTCTCCCGATGCAAATTTTCGTACAAAACTGACTAAATCACGTCCTTGCTCATCGCGGAACTTTGCCATCAGGGCACCATTGCGGGCCTTCAAATGAGTTGTGACTATACAAAATTCTCGACCAGTTGCCTTGACAACTAGTTGGGCGGCAATTGCCACTTGATTACTTTGCACACTCCAGACTTCCAAGATACGCGTATCATAGTGTTTAAGCGTGAATTTGTCACGTCTATAGAAAATGGCACAACCATCGGGTCCATTATTTTCTTCCACATAAAGACATGGTGAATCAGGTTTTGGATAGAAGATACCCTCATAATGTTGAGTGCCTAGTACTTGTTGTAGGAACTTGAAGTGATCCACTTCTTGTAGACAAATAATATCGGGTTGAGTTTGCAGTAGCTCCTGTACAATAAGATACTTGCGATGCTCCCATGTCAAGGCCTCGTCAGGACAGCAAACGAATCCATCATTATGTTGACTCAATGCTATGATTTGGCAAAGATGTTTATATAGTAATATACTCTGATATTAAAGATATGATAGATCAAACTTACTTTGCGATAAAATATTCCATTGCAACACTCGTATTTGATTTCCTTTTTGATTGTCCGACACCATTATATCATCATTCTTATTAGGAGTACCACAAACTATATGAAATTTCAGATGGATTTGTAATAATGTAACCTAACTTCTTATAGCACTTGGTACTTACCACGCGTTAAATCATCCAGTTTGTGTAGAGTGCCACCTTCTGGATACGGGAAATGTTGATGATGTTGTTTTAAAAAGTAACGCTTCAAAAGTGGAGGCTGACTTAGGCCATGCAATTTCTTGACATGATTCAATAATTGGTTGTGAGTCAAACCCTTAGGTAATTCTAGGCCATCATCCTGGCAATCGTTATTATTGATCTTTGGTGCCATATTAAACGAGCCCATTCTGTTTTTTGAAATGCCAAATGTCATATATTTGTATAAGATATTTTTATTAAGAAGTTTATAACTAAAATTTTGCATTCAAAGTTCAATTGCATTTAAAGTAAATTTGAATAAAACCTCAATAAAAATGTGTTACAAAAGAAGGATATAAGATAAAATTTCAGAAATCAGATCAGAACAAAAATCAAATCAAATTCAATTCAGATTTCATTTTAAATCAAAGCGCAAATTGCATTTGTTAGTAAAAATGGTACAATAGGAAAGAGTGGAATAGAATAGAATAAAACATAAACAAAAACTTAAAACTTTCAGTTCACAAACTCCAAAACTCAAAACTAATTACAATAGCTTACTCACGAGGCTTCTGGTGTTCTATAAAGTATTTTTCGTATGATTATACTAAATATAAACAATGTATGATTGGCTCTGGTGCCATTAAAAGCAAATTTAGTACTGAAAATAATAACAGAACAGAACACAATAAAATCATTAAGGCGCTTTAAGACTTAACCATGTATTGTGTGTGTATTCATATGTCCAGGAGGTCATGAAAATCTAATGAATCTTCTATTAAACATGCCGCATCGTATAGTATAGTGTACAATATGTGGCAATATAAATATGTGCTTACCTTGGTATAGGGACAGCAACACGTCTTGCAAATGTCTTCGAGATTATAATTAGGCGCGATGATTTCATCAAAAACTCCATTTTGTAGACGTTTGTTCTTTTTCTTTTTTGCTATTTTTTTATTTGATTATAACGAAAACAAAATAGAAATCTATGGAAAATTCGCTTAGAAAATTTCGTTAGTTTTTCTATAATTTTATTTATGTTTTTCTTGTTTTTATGGAAAAGTGTATGTGTATTTCCTTAATCCAAAACTTGAAAATTATTGTAAAATTTATCTCGAAAACTTTGAAAGTGTTTAAGCTAATACACGTATATATTTTCTAAGATAATTTATAATGTTCTATAGAAAGAGTCAATATCATGATGTCAAAAAGTCGTGGTCTTAACATGTGTTCCTGAAAGCAAAAAATAAAAGAAAAGAGAAGAGAAGAAAAAGAAAAAAAGAAAAGAAAAGAAAAGAAAACGAAAAAAGAAAAAAGAAAAGAAAAAGAAAAAGCAATATAGTTAAATTATTTTTTGAAATGTGAAATGGAAAAATTGGAAAAACATATACAAGTAAATATTATATATTTTTAAGAAGAAGCATTGTGATTGAAGGAGTTAAATTCATTAAACATTAATAGTATTGTATTGTATTGATAAATGGAAAAGTATTGAGTTGCAATGAAGGTAAACTAGAGTTGCATAGACAGGATAGCAGGAAATAAAGTTAGGTTTAAGTTGAAAGTGTCCATAAATAATAAGACTTTATGATTCTTTTGAAAGCCTCATGAAATTCTATTGCGTATTAGGATACAAAAAAAAAAAAAAAAAAATTCACATCAAAAATTCACCTCGTTCTGCCAGTCCATTTCTTTACCGAGTCTTTACTAAATACGAAAAATGGTACAGACATCAATATTAAACACCACAATCAGTGGCTTAGCTCTAGTAAACACGCGATACCAAGCGTAAATCAAGATCTTTATCATCGGAAAACGATGTTGTGCTTATGCTGAGTCTTGAAAGGGATTTTCCATAACGAATCACTTGAATGAAGCCAGCAATCATTCAAAAGCATGGCTGGGAAGTGTTGCCACAACCGCCATACTCTCTCGATTTTGCACCATTAGAAAGATTAGATTAGATTAGATCTCTTTCGATATCTTTCAAATACTGTACTTAGAGTTTCGGTCAATACTGATGCAAAAATTGGATATAATAAAATTTTCAAGTCGATGCCAAGTGATTTCTACCACTGATGTATTGTAAATTTTATTGAACGTTGCATTAAAGTTGTAAACAACAACAAAGGGAGAATATTATTGAATAATTAGTTCTTAATTTTTAAAGAATAATTAACTTTAAATCTTTGTTTTAAAAGGCGCGAGTACTGAGTTGCGTACCAAAAGAATAGATGTTCATTAAGTTCACAGATGACCACTTGAACCATATTTGTTGCTACATTCTAGGAAACCTATACGTGCCCCATTTTTTTTATTTTTATTTTGATTTTTATTTTATTTTGATTTCTGAGAAGAAAGAAAGCTCCTTCATTTCCAAAGGAAGGGTATCATCTTGAAATTAAAACCTTTAATCAAAGGTATGCGTGAAAAAACATGCTCATACACTTAACTGCTGACCAGAAATCACTTTGTGTCACCCAATCCATAGAGGTCAGATTAGAATCGATCAAAACTTCTTGAAAACAATTGTTAGGTGGAATGTACGGGAACATGGTCCACAATCTAAACGCGGAATGAAAGCCATTTCGAATACAATTCCAATTCCACAAAATAATCTCGAAAACAAAATTTAAGTCAATGTAACATTTGTAACAATTGAAGCGAGAAGAGAACACATTTGATCAGTGAATAATAAATTTTTTTTTTTTTTTTTTTTGTTCCCGATTGGATATGTACTATTGTTTTCCTACATCTTATATCTTAAATATAAAAGAAAACACTAAGTACACTTTTAACAATAAGAGGGGAAAAGGCAGTGGACAATATCGAACATTTTCGAATTGTCTCTTGAATAATGATACTGGGTGTCTTAGGCCTCATTTTTGAGAGCTACTTGCGGCAGGCCAACCGCAAGATGCCTCTCAGCGCCACCCGTAACCTAAGTTAGGTCAGATCGACTGGTCTGCTTCGTTTTAAGCGTCTACGTCTAGACAATTCGTGAGATGGGGATGGAAGGAATAATAAATTTAAAAAAAAAAAATTCCACATATATCAGTGATACATTTTAAAAGTTTCAATTTCTCTAATAATCAGTAAGAGGGAAACACAAAATATAATACAGAACACAAAGAAAGAAAGTCTAGAAATTATTTCCCGTTTATTGATCTTTCTTTCTCAAATATTTAACTTCTCTTTGAGTTCCATAACTATTGTACTGAAACTTGGACACTCTAAGTTTCGAAAAAATGCGCAGTACATTTAATGGAGGCATTGCTGGAGAAGGCTTACTGACTGAGTAAACCAGCTGCTGTAAACAAACTGGTTGACAGATTACACTCATTTGTGGCATAGTAATTAAGGACAGTCCTACTAACATACAGAAAAAAAAAAAAAAAAACCCAAAAAATACTTAACGCAGGCAATTAAAATGACAAATTCCGGTTACTTTATTGTCTTAAGGTATATCACCAGTGATACTGGAATCGTATACATTTTAAAAGTTTTAATTTCTCTAATAATCAGAGAGAGGAAGACACAAAATATTTACAAAATATTACAGAACACAAAGAAAGCCTAAAAAGTATTTCTTCATTATTGATCTGGGTAAGAAAGTGCACTACAAACACTATATTTTTTTCAAACTTTTAACTTCTCTTTGAATTCCATAGCTCGCATAGTTTTAAACAATTTCTTCTTGAATACTTAGGACTAAATATGATGAAAAAGGTATGAATAATGAAGGACATTAGTTTAGTTATGTTTTGTTTACATTATGGGTGAGGGATACCGATTATCTTGTAATCTAACTCAAGGATTATTACGCATTAACTTGAGATTTATGTCATCAATTTCTTCCCTTAACTAATTGCGTATATGTATGTTCTGTTCGCAGAAATATTTTTAACTTATCTAAGCATTGCTGCATAAATACTGTATAAGTAAATACGATAAGTATTTCATGTTACGTGCTTAGCACTACGACAATGCCGTTCGTTTTCCATCCCCTATTTGTTTCACTTACCTGTAGCCTTATGGCGGTCATAGAGGGAGGACATTTTTAACAAATTTGATTGGCTTGAAAGGCAACATTTTGCTCAAAGTCTCCTTGAGAGACACTTGACATATGAAATAATGTTGCATAAAATTGTTCAATTCACCATCTAACGTCTATGGTTATGCACTCTAAATGTCTGTTTTTGACTTTGATATATTATGCACACAAAATCTCAAAAACCTTTCCACATCTTACATACATTTCACATAACACATGATTATATGACGATAATACAATAACAATGTCAATCTAAATTTATAAAAAAAAAAGAAAAAAATTTATACCTGTAACACATTCATTGGTACAACTGTTTTTGTTTTTTCATTACACAAGTATTCTATATTTTTGTTGTATAAAACTTTGGTTTTCTTAGAGCCAACATCATCATCATCATTATCTATGTAATATACAAGTACAACATTATGTGAAATCATAAATAGGTTGTGTTGTATGGAACCTCGTTTGAACAATTTGAGTTTTGGGAACAGGAAAAATTCACACGGAGCTAAGTCAGGTGAATAGGGCGGCTGGTCGATGGTATTTATCGTGTTTTTGGCCTTATAATCGTTGATAATCGTGGTGCGATAAGAAATTTTTGGAGAAAATTCAGCTCAATCGGAACGAGCCGAGCGGCGACTCGCTGCATGCCCAAATGGTTGACCAAAATTAAACGAGCTATTTCACTATTGATATTGAGTTCACGTGGTATCTCTCTAACACTAACATGACGATTTTCGAGCACGATTTCTTTAACTTTTTTGCCAGAGGTCGATGGCCGTCCGGAACGAGGCAAGTTTTCGACGATCTGCCGACCGTTTTAAAGGCTTTGTACCACTCGTAAGACTGAGTTTTCGATAAAACAGACTCACCGTAAGCCTTCACCAGCATTCGGCACACGAAATTTCGTTCAAAATACAAATTGTGAGACAAACTCTTTGTTCAATATTTTTTTCCACAAAGGTGGACTGATTAAACCAGTTGCTGTAAACAAACTGGTGGACAGATCACGTTCATTTTTGGCATAGTAATTAAGGACATACGGACAAAAAAAAAAAAAAAACCTAAAAAATACTTAACGTCGGCAATTTAAATGACAAATTCCGAGTACTTTATTGTCGTAAGGTACATATATTTTAAAAATCCCGATTATCTCAAAGTGGATGGAGTGCAATACCTATACTACAATTATCATACGCAAGTACTGTATCAGCATGGATCAAATTCGAAGGAATGGTTCATATAAATTACCACAGTAGAAGGTTAAAGTGTTCTGTCAAAACTCTACCATTGTCCATATAGTTTTATACTTTTTAGTACTACAATATTATAAGATTGTCATAAAGTTTGTAACAGGCAGAAGGAGGCAAAATAGACCACATAAAGTATATATATTCTTGACCAGCTCGATTAGACAAATTGATTAAGTCATGTCCAAATTGGCGGAAGAGGTGGGAATAGACCTCGCTCCCAACAGTGAGGAAGCTGTACCCATGAGTATAGCTTTATACTGTGCCATCTGTGGGCTACCAACCTGCATCTTATTCCAGAGAGCTATGTTCAATTTTGGGCCACCAACCCATGAACTTTCGGGAGTTCGAATTTGGTAGTACCTCGGGTACGAAGTCTGACCAGAGGCTATTTTCTGGTACCACGGGTGGTCAGGAGCCCACGGAACTTGTTCCGTCCTGGCCAGCGGGTACGGCCCCCTTGTGGGAGTATCGTGGTGGCTGTGGTTTAATACCCAAATGCGGGTAGAGTAATAACTCGACATGGAGTTGCGTTATACAACCGGGTGCTGTGACCCAGAGAGCAGCAGAGGTTTAAGATGGGCCTCGCTCCCCATCAAGGAGAGAGTCATATTTACCAAAATAAATATGACTTAAATTTGGGACCTGCGGATATATAACCAAGGGGACGTTGATTGACGTTTATCAATCCATGTGCTTGGCACCGTGTTCTTAAGTCTTCACAGACAGGCGAGCACGTAAAACACTGGTACTTCATTGTCCGTCTGTATATATACAAACTAATCCCCAAGTTTTTGAGCTTTTTGAGAGAGCTGAGATTTTGCACGAACCTTTCTTTTTACCATGCGCAGGATATTTGTTGGAACCAGCCGAATCGGACCACTCCCCTAGTGGTACAAACAACCCATTTGAATTCATGTTCTTATTAGAAAACGACAACATGATTGTATTAAATAATTTTTGATACAAATATCGTTGCGAATAAAGCTTAAATACTACAGTGAAAACAATTTCATCTTCGGCATAGTAGAAGATAACGTTCTTTCTAGTTGCATATAAATATGTATAAACGAAATTTGTTTTTTTCCATTATGAATCCGGTCAAAAGCATTTCGTATAAACATAGTTTCGTCTTTCTGATGAAGCTAAAAGTCCATCAATTGATTCAATATTTTTAAGCAATGAAATAAGATTAATTTAGTTTAAATTGGGTTGTTCAGAAGGTAATTCACGGATGAATTAATTGTATTTTTTCACTTAAGCAGCAAATCATTACATAAGTGTATATTTTGTTCGATTGATTCTACGCATTAGTTTATGGATAATACTAGATCAAATATGAAAACTGAAAAGCAACCATTTTTGGCATACTTTACTTTACTTTTTTTCTATCGAAAAGTTTACGTGTGCAAAAGGACGCCGGTGCCAAAACTGATTTGCAAAATTTCTATTCCACAATTTTGTTGTTGATGGATGCATTACATTCTGGAAGGAGGCAAAATAAAAGCATATTGTGATGCAAACTGGCAAAAAGCAACTCGTGAGATCGCTGAGAGATTAAATTTATCGAATTCGACCGTTCATGATCATTTGAAACGGATAGGACTGTTTTGCAAACTGGACATATGGGTTCCCCACATTCTCACTGAAAGAAATTTGTGCGCTTTGTTTCTCAAACGTCAAGAAAATTATCCATTTTTGATGAGCATCATCGCTTGGGTTGAGAAATGGGTTGTCTACAGCAATGTTAAAGGCAAAAGATCATGGAGTAAAATATATGAAAAGGAGCAAAGCAGTTCGAAAACCGATATTCATAAAAAAAAGGATGACACTGTTTGGTGGGATTTCAAAGGAATCGTGTTTTTTCTACCATACAATACAATGATCTGTAATATACTGTAATCATGTGGACAAATTGAATGTTTCAGTTAAACAGAAAAGGTCAGAATTAATCAATAGCAAGGTGCAGTATTCCACCAAGATAATGCAAGACCTCTTACAAGTTTACCAAACTTGCCAAAAGTTTTTTACAGCTTGGGTGACTACACTTACCATATTCTCCACATCTGGCACCTTCTGATTATTAATTGTGCCGCCAGAATAAAGTGAGTAAGTGTACTTGAACTTGCTGTTATAAAATTTATAAAAATACTAGCAGACCCAGCAAACGTTGTTTTGCCTTTACTATATTCATAATTAATTTGAGTGTCTTGATGTGTTTCCACAAAACTGATTACAACAATTTGCTTTTCGTCTGCTTTGTAAATAAATTTGATTTAATATTGACACACAAAGAATTCTAGAATTGTAAAAACCAACAAACAAAAAGAGATGTTTCGCAAAGACGACTTGATTGATTTTAAAATACATACATATGTGATTGACCTTTGATCCACTAGTGGCTTTTTGAATAAATATGTCATGTCACAAACTCACTTTAACATACACAAAATATTTTATCAAAATGCAGTGACAAAACATCGAATTATTATATTGAATTTAAAATATAAAGATTAGCAAATTTTTATAAATGTCTAAAGTATTAAATTGTGTCAAAACTCACTCATAGAAAGAGAAACTACAATACATAAGTGGTATAGTAAATGAGGGTTGTAGATTGAGTCTATTTTTTTTCCTTATCAATGCTACATTATTATATAGTACTATATATGAACTAATTATGGCTCATTCCAATTCCACTATTTCCTGATTTCTCTTTCTTTCACTTACAATGAATGTTACATGTACTTTTTGAACTTGAAATTCAATAAATCTATCAATATAAGTAAATCTATTGATGGATTTTGTTGTGTTTGTGTTGTCTATCAAAAATGAAACAATATACAATAGTTAAAATATTGTACTTCTACACGGCAAAAATTGCATTCAAACTAAATGCATGTTCAACTAAATTTATTATAATAAAGTTCTTAAATAACTTGATGATATCCCAAGAGTCGCGGGTTCGATTCCCGCTCAAGGCAAGTCTGGTCCTGCACTTTTCTAATTTTCTCCTTTCCTTCTCAATTTTCCCCTGAGCTGAAGGCCTATGTCGCTATTGCTCATATTAAATACTAGGTTATAATTTGTAATTATAATCTTAGTTTTAATAAATAAATAAATAATAAATAAACTTGATGATATGCTTAGTTTTGGAAAAAAAAAGAAAAAGAAAATAGATATTGAAATTGATTCTCATATTCACCAACCATGCAAATTCAAAGATCCGAGGATTACTGGATCAAATCGCTCCCACACAAACCCAGATTCAAATTCAGGTGGTTATTAGATATTGAAATTGATTCTCATATTCACCAACCATGCAAATTCCAAGATCCGAGGATTACTGGATTAAATCGCTCCCACACAAACCCAGATTCAAATTCAGGTGGTTATTAGGAAAACATATTTATTTTTCAAATTCAAATTCGGGTTCTTATTAGAAAAACATATTTATTTATTATTATTATTTTTCAAACTAAAATTGGAATACTAGAAGTGTCCGGCTCATATTTACCAACTATGGATTTCATAGATTCCTTACAGTACTGAAATGCTGTATGTATACTGACTCTACCAGTCTCTAGACATACTTAAGTCGAATCAATAATATCAATCCTCTCAGGAGCATAGGCAAAAACGTGAAGCGTGAAGAACCCAAAAGGTACCAAACGGAACCATATTACTAAGGCTACAATGCCCGTCTATGCGTCCGTCCTAAAGCTCTATCTCATGAAAAATAATAAAAGAGAGTTTTCACAGAATATGTAGTTCTATCGGGCATACAGCAACAAGTACTAAAACTATGTAAAATAAAATTAAAAATTTTAAGCGGTTCTTATACAAGAAACTCTGAGCTTTTATGGGAGTTATGGGATCCAGAAATAGGAGTTATATGATGGCAATGGGTTATAGACTTATACTATAGTGTCCAAATTTCAATGTGATTGGATCTCTAGGAAGGGTACCCCCATACGAACCTCCATTTGGTATGGAACCTTCCGTGTTCGAGTCTTTTTAATCCTATCGAAGTGTTATCACATATTTTATGTTTGTAGAAATTAACAGATGTATGGAGATCGATCACATAACCAAATGAGTGCAGTACTCTACTCTCTATATTTATGTATCTAAATAGGTAGAAAAAGGCAACGTTTAAATGACTAAGCTTGAATACCTGTAAGTTTCGAATATTATATGCAATGCATATAACAATAGATTCGCAAACACTCACTGTTTTGGGGCTCATTCGTGAGAATAGCAATGCATGACTTCAAGCCAAAACTCTCGGCCAACAATGCAGGAATGCAGGAATGAATGATAAAAGATGAGGATAGGTATGTACTTTAGAACATCTCCTGTCCTCTATGCTTCTACGCTTGGCACTTACAAGAGCTTGAATGACATACATTAGGGGCTCGAAGGTTTGATAGTCTTAGGGAAATTATCAATGCTATAAAAGTGCTCGTATCCTAAATGACACTTACTCGCAGACTCCATCTTGTATCGCCACAGTCCTCAGGTCTATGTCGGTCCTTAACATAACTTAATCTACAAGTATGTAAGCATAAGTGTATGTGAATTTTATTTAACTCACGCGAATGTAAATATTTAACAGAAGGTGAAACATTAATGACCTAAAGAAGAGAGTATTTTGAAAAATACATACACACATACATATGTAGTTCCTGAAGCCTTTTAGAGACAATTTCAGAGCCTTCAAATACAATAGTAGATAATATAGTAGTTTTTTGACCGGATGCATTATACTTATATATCATCATATTTTATAATCTTATTTAAATAAATAAATTAATATTCAATTTTAATCTAAAAATTCACTAGAGTTTTGTTTTTAATTTTTGTGAATTGATTTGTGATTCTTTGAAGAGTTTTTTTGTTTTTTTTTTTTTTTGTATTTTGTTATGCAAATCATTCTTTATTTACTCGTATATTATTTTATTGTATTTTTGGCAAAGAATCACGGAAACCAAGAAGAAAAGAAAAAAAACAAAAACAAAAAAGCTCTGCAAGTTTTTATTGTACATATATTATTTTGTTATTGAGTCTATTTACATAAATGAATTAAGGTCAGTCACTTTAGTACCTTATATTAAAGAGAGAGAGAGAGTGAGAGAGAGAGATAGATAGAGAGAGAGAGAGAGAGAGAGAGAGAGCAGACAACTTGAACTTGACATTGTCTCATGTTGTTGTTCTTGTTGTTATTGTTATTGTTGCTGGTATTATTCTTACTATTTGCATATGTAAATAAAAGTCTATTCACACTTAAATTTGAAGTCTTTTTTTTTTTTTTTTTTGTTTTTTTTTGACAAAAGAAGAACATTTTTAATGTTTTTTTTTTTTAAATTATTTTATTGATTAAATTTCTTAAGGTTTTTTCATAATTGTACTCAATGGAAATTCGGGTTCTTAGCCACAATTAAATATTTATTTTTCAATTTGGTAAAACTCTCGTTTTTTGAATATCTGAGGATGAAGCAATAGCAATAAAGGATTCCTTATACATAAGGCTAGAGTTAATTAGTTTATTTTGACATTCGTCTGTTGCATTGAGTTACTCATAGCAAAAATGAATGAGTGAGTTTTGTAACCAGTTGTGAAAGGAACTCACATAGTAATAACCAAAACCAAACCATTGCTATGCGAGGCACTCATATAATCAAACTCTCTTTCCTCGTAAAAATAATTCGTGCACTCAGTATGTAAAATAAGAAGATATGAAGAAATGATGAATGAGAAAGTACACATATTCTCATAAAACTTAAACTGTATGAAACTATTTAGTTAAAAAAAAAATTTAAATACAGTTGTCTTTTTCTAATCATTTTTAATATATTGTACATTGATAAAAAAACAAAATTATCACAACACCACCGTACCACACTCTACTGAAGTCACCTACCTAGGACAGACGACTCACCTAGCGGAAGCATATAGAAGCCAAAACAAATTTGCATGAAATTAAAAGCCCAGTCCCTCTACTGGCTCTTAAACCCAAGATCTGGGCTAAGCCTCGATCTAAAGGTGCTACTATATAATAGCTTAATAAAGGCTATCTGGACATACGGTTCTCAGCTTTGGGGGAACGCAAGCCCAAGTAACGTTGAAGTCATCCAAAGATCCCAATCAAAAATACTTCGTTTCTTAACAAGTGCTCCCTGGTACATTTCGAACGCGAATATTCACAGAGACTTTAACGTCCCACTAATTAAAACCGAATTGGACTAAATGAAACAAAAATATCTTGTTAAGCTCTCGGAACATCCTTATCCACTAGCTCGATCACTATCTTATATGAGTTGTCGCACGCGCCTTCGTCGGAATGACTTTCCTGCCCCATAAACCTGGGAGGACCACGCAACACTGGAATGTATTGTTAGCTCACCACTATAGAAACTTTTAAAACTTCATTACTTCATTTTTAAGATTTCTCAATTATTGTTAGGCTTTGTGTTGCATGCAAACTGATTCAATAAATAATAAAGAACCCACAAAAAAAAAAAAAAAAAAAAAAATATTGGAATTACGCGTATAAATAGTAAAAAATTTTAGTGATTTTTTTTTAATGCATCGAACCTCTCTAACAGAATAAAAAACAAAATTTGGGTTACTACGCACATGAGTTATTATTTTGCAAATGAGTTACTCGAATTAAGTATCTGGTTAATCAGAATGGTTTGATTCTTTGGTTAATTCATTAACCGAACACATTCGAATTAACCCAATTTGAATGAATGGTTGCACAACTCCTAAAATTTTCACTCAAACTCAAAAAACTGGTTTTTGCTGTAAGTCGCACACGAGTTTTTGAGCCACATTCAGTGTCACTCAGTGTACCTGTAGGTTTGAGTACGCTAAAGCAGATCTCTATTGGACATTTGCTCATATTGCCACTGATTCTAATAAGTACTCACATTAAAAGATAACTATTTCTTATTTTAATTTTCTCTCTTTTCTTTTACTTTTTGATTTATAATATTTGGACATAACGTTAATAACGCAAAATGAATTTAAAAACTATGCCATTAAAAAATCTGAATTAAATTGATTCCAACCAGTTTCAACTGATTCAGAAAATAAAACACCTTATGAAAGACTATAAACTTATGTACATATATATATACAGTACAATAAAAAGTATATAGTGATATGTAAGTATATACATAGGTACATGGGCTGTTTGAAAAATTTCAGACCTCAACATCAGTAATGTAGTTTTTTTTTTGGATTTTATTTATTTTTTTTTTTTTGGAGATATAAGACGAGTACAAGTTCAATAGTCTATCACTTGAATTGTATCAAAATGTCTCAGGAATGTAAATGAGAATGAATGAAATAAAATTCATTTACAATTACAAAATGTTACATTAAATTGATTGAATTGATACTAAAAAATATATTCATTTCATTGAGTTTTTATATCAAAATATTTATTCTTGTTATATTAACTAAATGATAAAAAAAAAAATATGTAAGTAAAAAACTTAAAAAAACCCCCTTAAATTTTTTGTTTGTATAGTTTTTGTGCTCTTAGTAGTGCTCTACTGAGACATTTTTGAGGAATTACTATAATCAGTTTCTATATTAAATTTGTTTTCCAAGACAACAAAATGAACAATTTACAATAAAATCCTCAGTCAAATTTATTGTAATATAAAGTTAGTTTTGTTTTTTTAACTCTCCGAGTTTAGTGAACTATTTATGAGTATTTCTCTTTTCTAAAACTAAAACATGTATGAATAATATTGTATTTTGCCAAGTTGTTATGCTGTTAGTTTATATTAATAAAATATGCTTAAAATTATTCAAACGACCTTCGTACTTATACTTATGTATGTAATTAAATTTGTTTCCATATAAATACATATAACTAAGTAGTGCACTATAAATTTTAAATGTTAACAAGATTATGCGCTATTAAGTAATTAAGAAATACACGTCTAGGAAAATTAAATGTACATTTAATTAAGATGATTTAATATTGTACAAGTATGTTAAATTTTGTATAATAATTTATGAAAAGTAATTCAGTTCTAGAAGTTCTAGTTCTTACTTCGGGACAAAAATCATCATAACATTTTCAGCTTTTCTAGAAATTTTCAATTCCAATAGAGTTTAAAATTTATTTGTAAATAAAGGATTCTGAATTAGCTTTTCCATAGGTCAACTGATCATCTACTGATTTGCTTATGCAGGAAATGTTAGAAAATCTCAAAAATTATTTTAAATAGGAGATTCTCAACAGGTTTATCAGTTCAGGCACTGATACTGATGGCTTCAGATATTGGTTACTGCTTTGATTTTTATTATCAATAGGTATATTGTATTATGCAGTAAAAGACTAATGAAATTACAATAAATTCACACCTGAAGTGATTTGTTGAGGTAGATTGCATCTATGAATGTTTTTGTGTTTAGAAGATCTCTTAGATTTAGAAGAAATCTTGTACTATACTTTGCCTGTGTATTGTAATTTGTATTTAATTGTAACTAAGTCTTATATTAATATTTAGTAGATCTTATTTTTGTTTGCTGTTGGTGTCCTTGGAAACTTGTAAGGTCACAAGGAAAGTTCGGAGCGTCGACAAGATCTTGAGCGATCTTGATCCCCATCATCATGGCGACATTGATGACATTTGATAACAATATACATACAATGCACTTTTACAAAAGTTCAAAACATTGTGTAAATACTAATTAATATAAGTAGTATCTTTTTATGGTATCTACACACATATATCATGCACATATTGGAGGTTTCTTTGGTTTACAATTCTTCTGTATAAAACACATGTATGTACGTACAAATATATAATTGTATGATATTATTACAATGTAGGGTCTATTAAGACCCTTTCTTTGTTTCCATTTACAATATTTCTTTGATCGGTTTAGTGTGGTTTGGTTGAGTTGAGTTCAGTTGAGTTGAGTTGAGTTCAGTTCAATTTGATTGCATAGCAACACAACAAATTACAACACAAGACAAAATACAAGAAAAACAAAGATGATATTTTCATTTGTTTGTCAAGTTTCATATTATTATTATTATTATTATTATTATTATTTTTGTATAAATATTATGCATATCAGTTATTATTCTATGAAATATACATACATATTTACTTATTTACATACATAAGTAAGTATTACATATCAGTTGAAATAACCGGTTCTTATTGCATAAATGCTGTTATTTCCGAACATCGTCACAATATACAAAAATAAAATAAAATAAATAATGAATTAATAAACATATAAAAAAAATAAACAACACAACACAGCAGACCAGAACACAAAAGTACAATATAAAACGAGCACAATAACAAACAAACACTTGGTTCATTTTGTAGATCTTCCAATTCTACACTTCCAGAATAAAAGAACACATAAATTATTTTAAATAAGCAATTAAGTATGTAAGTAGCAGCGAATGCAAGGAAGAAAGGAAGGATTGAATTGTCAATTTCAATTTCAATTTCAATTTCAACTTACCATTTTTATGCCTTGTCAACAGCAGCACAGCACATTATCTTTAGGCCCGTGAAAAATTGATGTCTTGATGTTTTCTTCTCTTAAGAAACTTTTTATTATTTTAATAATTTATTTCTTTTATAGTATCTTTTTTTCTTATTGCTTTTTTTCAAATGAAATTGAATACAAATTTTTTTTTTTTTTTTGTTTGTTTTGTATTTCAATATTTGCTTTGTTATATAAATATTTATTTATTTTTCTATATATAAAAAAAAAAAAAACAAAAATAATTTTATTTTTAATTTGAAAAATGTTTAAATATTTTTATATATACATTTCTTTTTTGTTTAAACTGAATTAATTATTATTTATAATTTATTAATATTTTTTTAATTAACAAAATTTTAGGATTTATTAATTAAAATTTTTTTTTATTATTAAATAATATTTTATAATTTATTTTATAAAACCACGTTTTTTTTTGTCTTCTATTTAAGTTTTTTATATTTATATGATTTATTATTATATTATTTTTTTGGTAATTTTCAACAAATACAATAAAAAAAAAAAAAAAAAAAAAATCATGAAAATAAATTCTTAAAAATGATTTCAACTTGCCGCCAGACTGAAATGAACTAAATACGATCAAAAGTGCTTTGCGTCATATATAAGTTGATTGTGAAAATTAATACACTGAAAAAATATGTGTACATTAAATTTAAAGAAAAAATAATAATTAAGCTATTTATATTATCAGTTTCAAGATTTAACATATGTTGTAAGTTTAGTAAAAAAAAAAACCAAACATAAACGGAGAAAATTTGGAGAAATGATTAGCATATTAACTTCATAAGATTCAGGGAAAGTTTAGGAAAGTAATATACAATAGAAGAAGGTCTATCTGTTTACTCATTTCATTGAGTCATAAAGTATATCCAGTAGAGTCTAGAAAGATCATCTTCCCCATGATTTGCCTGGGCCTTAAGAGCGGTTCACTTCTTTTGAGTCACCACCAAGTATATCCATGTCGCGCTCGACTGAGTCCAAAGATTTCGTTTTGGTAATGGCGGAATCCGAAGGTCCCGTTGAACGGTCTAAATAATAAATAAATTTATAAATTCACTAGATGATAGAATAGAAAAGCAAAGACATGGGAATTGAAATTAAAATGTTGAGTATTTGATATTAGAATTTTTATGCGTGTAAAGAAATCAAAGGCAGCATGTTTCTTTTACTACTTATAAGTAGCCAGCCATATACAAAGAGAGTGAGAATAAGAGAGAATGCGAGAGGGAGAGAATAAATTAAAAGAAGAATGAATGCAAACATGAGGTTGATCTTATTATTATAGTATTTCCTCACTGAGTTATTTGAGTTGAGGTAGTAAGAATTATAATATGCTGACATCTAAGCAAAAAGTAAATTTTTTGCAAAAATATGTCTAAATAAAATATCACTTATACCTTTTTAAATTTACACACTATGTATTTATGAATATAGAATATTATATATGAATCAAATTATCCCACATAAAGTGTCATATTTGTCATTGTCTAAATTAGTTCTAAGATATTTTAAAAGATTAACTTTCATTAGGTCCAAGGAAGTAAGATTATTTACGTATCTCCAAATATTATTACCTATTAAAATAATAGTAGCTACACATTATTACATACTATGTAGATTATAAGACCAATTGCCTCATAGACTACTGATAATTCAAATGAAGACAACTGGTTAATGGTTAAAAATTGGTTCATTGGGGTTCATGTAAAGGAGATACATATATTGCTATATTTACTTAGATAGTGATAGAGACGGCTTGGTCTACATATAAGTATGGAGGAATGTTATGCTTATGGCTATGAATCATGACAATAAATAAGCCACATGAATTCTTTATACATATGTATATAATATACATACGAGAATGTGCCTGTGTTTGATTGAGAGTGGTTGAGTTAGTGTGAACATGAACTTTAGAGCGATAATCAAAAAGAAAAAACTTAACATATGTAATTATGAACACATGTATTTTTCCCCAGGTCCGTCCCAATTGGAGGCGCTTGACGTTGGGTTTCTTTAAGAATTGATTAAGAATAAATACCATATGTGTGATTTGAGGATTATCTAACTAAGTTGCTATGGCTAGCGATCGTCTGGTTCTGCTTGCGTGCCAATATTCAATAAGCTTCTCTTATCATTGTACATACATACAAACATACATATGTATTCTTACACATAGTACATAGTAATTGTTCCTATCGCCATAAATTGTACAACTATGTGCGTGTACAGCACGTTTAAAGTATAGTATACATAAATAATAGACCCATGTTATCATCAATAGTACATGGTAGCATGAACCGAAGAAAATCAAATCAAATCGAATCGAATCGAATCGCATGGAATGGTTTATGATTTAACTTTTGTGCCAGGTTAATGGCAACGGCAATGACATTATTCATAACTAATTTTCAGTGGACAAAATTGGTTTGAATTAGATTTTTGTAGATTTAAATTTACGCAGTTAACTACGATTTTCTAAAAACACATACATAAGAGTTCGCTAATGATTTACTTAGTTTTAAGAACAGATTAACTACAAGCAACAGAAATCACTTGACTTCACTGGGTAAGAAAAACTACAAACACAAAAATATAGTAAACTTAAAATTAAAATTTACATTTTGTCGCCCTTAATATTGTATTTTCTGTGTGGTGATACTATTGTTTGAGGGCTATAAATGCTTTGAGTGCTTTGTGTTTGTTGCTTATCACTGACATAAAATGCACAAAAAACGACCTTGCCAAACATTGAACACAATCTAACTAAACAAAAATGAGGAAAAACTCGAACTTTAAATTTTACCGAAGCCTATATACACTACTCATATTTTCCTTTATTGGCTAATAGTAGCCGCAACTTTGCTTTATGCCATACAAATTTGAGGCATTAATGTCGCGTATAGCACAAAAACAGTAGGAAGACTCTAAGACGAATCACGATGGACCCTCTGGTTTGTTCGCAATGCTAATCCATATTTTAAGAGATAGAAGGTGACGCCAATTTTTTACAGTTAAGTGTCGTTTTCAAAAATATATACTTATGACGTCATGCAATATTAAATGCTAATGCGTTTAATACACTGATATATTTGTGATGTCAAAATTGAGAGTGAGCAATTTTCGAGAGCGCTATCTTGCATCATGATACTACCCTCGAATGTTCGATGATATCCGTTACAATTAGCGGCTTGAATGGCATCTATATATACTGTGCGGTAGCTCTCACCCAAGGTATGACACAACGTACGCTAAAGAGACTTCAACGTTCTATTCTAAAAAAGTAATTGAAAGTTAGCCAATGTGGAATATAATGTTTACAAATTGAACTAATAGAACAGTATTTTGCATTTGACAGCTTCGTAATATTGTAAGTGGTTAAACAGATGGACGGACCTTTCTACTATAGAGATAATACCAATATAAATATGAATTACAAACATTAGACTAAAATGAAAGTAAAATATACAAACACTAATGTGAAGTATACACATGAGCACTAGCAAGTATAAACAAAATCGAAATTAGTGTCAAGGCATTGAGAGGGGTAAGCAGCGATTACAAGGTCTACTAAGTACTATGTACAAAAGCAATAAATTTATAGACAAAAAGAACTTATCATAAGAGTTATTATGTTTATACGGTATATCTCCATCAAAACATAAAATATTATAATGTTTTAAGTAATTTTATTTGGGGGGCAGATAGATGAAAATATCTGGGTTTCATACTTTCTGAAAAATAATATTTTTTCAATCTCCCACAATGAATGGAACTAGGGGGTGACAAAATTCTAATCAATAAAAAATGGACCAAGTGCTAGTCAGACACGTACACGGAGGGTTCCGTACCAGATTGGGGTTTGATTTGACTGATTCAAAAAAAATATACCTTGCCTATATCAGAAATTTATAGATTCTAAATTTCAGTCCGATAGAACCAAAAACAAAAAGTTTTTCAAATAAGAACCAGAATTTTAATGGGGTTTTGTATGGGAGGTAACCTCCCTAGTAATCCGATCAGACTGAAATTTTTGCAATATAAGTTTCTGAGATATAGCCACCAACTAAGCAAATTTCAAGATCGTGAGATTACTGGATCGTATAGCTGCCATACAAACCAAAATGTTTCTTGTGTGGGGACCCCCTTAAGTTTTTTAAAATATTTTAGTTTTAGTATTTGCTGCTAATGCCCGGATAGAACTACACATTCTGTGAAAATTTCAACTCTCTAGCTATTGCAGTTTATGAGATATGACACGAGGGCGGACGGACTAACGGACAACGAAGTCTCCGCAATAGGACCCTTTGGGTCCGGAACCCTAAAAATAATGTATATTTTATCTGCTTCTTTCTAGTACTTCTAGATTTTGTTTTAAAGGCGCCTAGATGCACGGACTGAACATTATCCGAATATTGTTTTACCAACAAAAAAAAATGGCGACAAAGTTTTCAAAAGCTTAATCTTTTTCGACTGGCAGGATACAAGTTTCCTTTATGTTTATGGAATTATTCAATAAATCTGAATCACTATTTGACAACAATATCAAATCATACGATTATAATTAGAATGTGTTTTCGATTCAAAATATTGTACTAAAATTAAATAAAGATTGTCACAATTCTCAAACTGTCATCGGAATCTTAAATTATTAAGTAAATATTGTCATTTGACAATTATGGGAAAATGAAAATTTTATAAAAAATTGTGCAGTTTGGAATTTCATATTAAATAAGAAATAATAACAGAGAGAATGAATAAGTGTTTCATCCAAAATTGTCGTAGTTGGTTAATAGCAAGTGTCTGTCGTCGTTCACCTCCAGGTGTGCTACGGATTCATGAGAGGTTGTGGCAAGACTTACATCAAGCTATAAAAAATGTATTCCATGTTGATCGAGCTTTACCAATAACAAGAACTACAAAACGGAATATACTACATTATGGTGGTCAATCTTTCGATATGACTAATATCAATAGACCTTTTATCATCATGAAATCCGCTTTTATGTCCATGCGTAGGGGTGGCATAATAAAGAATCCCAAGAGCATTACCAAAGATCAAAATGACGTAGACGATAACAGGAATATGAACAAGCAAAAAGACATCATATATGAAGATATGCGTTATAGTCAATGCAAGATGCCTACCATAATATGTCGACAACGTGGGACCTTAAACGACCGGTCGGCCTATTTGCGGCGTTCGACCACACATGGTTTTCGTAATTTTATATCTTAGTTAATTTTGTATGTTTTTATATTGGAAATAATGTGAACAATAAAACAGTTAAATCTTAAGTCTTTCTGCTTTAAATTATAATATAATACTGGATCAGCATAGCCAATTGGCCACCAAAAAGGGGCATGACACCCAAGATAGCCCCGAGAGACACAATTCACTATACACCATCCCTCATCAAATGCACGATAGCGGCATTAGGCTCCTTAAATTTCATGTAATTTCTCTTTAAGACTCAACTATGATAACGACATGGCAAGGCAGGCTACAGGAATACAGCAATGAAAATATACAGTATACAATTGAAAGAAAGATGATAGGGTTTGGTTCGCTTTACTCCACTCCACTCCACTCCACTCTACTACACTTCAGTTCACTTCACTTTTAATGAGCTATTAAAGTTCAACGCAAATATGAACTTCTTTGTATTGGTTGCACATGGACTCAGTTAGGATTCTAGAGGAAATGCTACCTACAAATTTGGTAACTTGTCCGTTTTTGAAATTCAAGGCGTCAATAATGAGGCGAAAGCAAAACGCGTAAATCATAGAAAATATTTTAATACCCTGCACCTTAAAAAACAAAACAATAAGGTATATTAAGCTATGACTGTTGTAGGTAGACTCTGTTAAGCTAAGAACAGACAAGGTATTGTATTTCAAGTGTTTCAATTTTTACCCAGATAATTGATATGTAAGTTCAATTTTGTTTTTTTGGAGGTAAAAATGCCTATTGATAATAAGTATCAGTATAAAATTTCCAACACATTATACTAATGTGATCTTTCTTTCTTTATATCTAAATATCTAATACTCTTATTTATCATCCATTAACCCATAATATTAAGAAAAAATGTACATTTTGCATATTGTCGAGACTAAAAGATTTGTTTGTCTTAATGCTTATCAGTATTTATTTGTGGGTAGAGGTTATCCCAAAGTCGTTGAGTCCCTTAGCCTACCATTATAGCGTACTTGTTTTTTGTTTTTATAATTAATTGTGGCCGGAATTGAAGTTTTTAGGTTCATGAGGGTTACATAAACAACTTAAGATCCTGAGGGTTTTTATAAACACGCACATACATACTGGGAGACAGGCAGGACTCAAGTATTCAAAGGCATCACTTTACACTTAACAGCAGCAAATATTTTGTACTTATTCAATATCAAAAGAAAAAGGGAAATAACTTTGCTTGCCATTGGCCAAAATTACGAATAACAAAGGCTAAGAATGTTAAGAATATACAAGTCGCAAGAGAATATATAACAAAAACAAAAAAGAAAACAAAAAACATGTAAAGATGATGATGATGGTGAATCTGAAACCGCACATAGAATCCAATAAGCGTAACGCATTACCGTCAAGTGGTGAAGTGGCCGAAGTTCAAGTCAACCACTCCGAGTGTTGGCTTAAAATACTCAAATAAAACAAAACGACATCCGATTGAAATTATGAAACCCAACGAGAAAATAAACTCATACACAGAATAATCTATACTCATTACCATTTACCATTTACAACTAACGCCACCCATTATCCATCCATCACTCAAGTAAAAAGCAGAAAACGTGCCTTGAATTTTCAAGACATAAAATGTAAAGATAATTTTTTCTTTTTTATTTTATTTATTTTTTATTATTATTTTTTTTTTTTTCATACCCTAAAGTTTGTGTAACCTGACAAATATTAATAATAATCTTAATTTCAGAAAAAACATGTAAGGACGTTGAGTCTAAAGGACTTGATTATTGGATACCAAGCGCTAAGTGCCCTTTAAAAATATTTAGAAGCATAAAAAGATATCGAAATTAACTTTAAAAAATCAGAAAAACAAGTGAGGGTGCTGTGGGCATTGAGTCGAGGGGCCTCGATTATTAAATACCAAGTGCCTCCTAACAACATTTTGATGTATGAATCAATAAAACGGTAGAAAAATTAATCCAAAAACAAGAAAAAAAAAAGATGGTTTTGCCTATGCTCCTGTGTTTTAGCACACAGAAATATTTCATTATTAATTTAAATTATGCTTAGGGTACAAAATTTCAAAATGAGACCAAAATATTTGTATTGGAGCTAGTTGATCCAGTAATTCTAGGGAATTGAAATTTACAAGGTTAATTAATATTTCTCAGACACTTATACAGTCGAAATTACTGTTCAGAAAAACAAAATAGTTTTTCTAATAAGAACATGAATTTACATAAGTGTCGTTCCAGTAATCCTAAGGTCTTGAAATTTACATGGTTGGTGAAAAGATCAGGAACTCATAATGTACTTTTTAATTTCATTTCGATAATAAGTACAAAAAAGAAAAAAGTTTTTCTCATAAGAACATGAATTAGAATTTGGTTTTGTATAAGAGGTACCCCTCCTGGTGGTTTCGACAAATGTGCTATACAATAATATATGTATGTATGTATATACTTTATGGAGTCTCCAATGTTTCTTTCCGTCATTTACAAACTTTATGACAAACCTAGGTATGATACTATTCAAGGCGTGAAGATTATACATAAATACAATATAAAAGTGAGTAAGATAAGACCTCTGCAAGTGTAAAAAATTATGGGTGCGTTTTAAGCTTTATTGTTTTGGATGTTTATTGTTGTACATCGACTTCTCATACATGTGTGGAAATGTACAAAACTGATTCAATGATAATAACTTAACAACCACCTTTGTCTTTTTCTTCAGCATAAGAATATTCGGCAGTATTCTCTTCGGAATCACTTTCTTCATATTGTGATGAATGGCTACTATCTTCTTGCAAGTTATTCATAAATGGTGCCTGTTGGGAAGGATCACCCGATACCTTTAATGAAATTAAACATACCAACAGAATTGCTGTTTATATATATTGTATATACATATGTTCATATACCATAGAGGCCAGAAGGAATGCACTCACATTTTCCACTTTAGTATGTACAGTTCTGCATTGAATTCAAATTTTATGAACTCTATATTCATTGTAAAATGTACACCTACAAGCGAAAGAATAAGTGTAAAACTTTTTGTTGTACTCACTCTGAATGAATGCTATGCTTATTCTTTGTCGAATCACGAACACACGGAATAATAAAAATTAATGGAATGAAGTGCAAGAAATATGTTTATGTTTAAGGTATAGTCAGTACACATACACTAAGACCCAAATACATATTTGTTTATTTATTCATTTATTTTATATAACTTTTTACCACCATAATTACCAAAAATTTGCAATAATAATAAGTCATTTATTCCCATTTCTGTAGTTAATTTAACTTGTTTGTCTTTGCATCAATTTATACACTGCCACCTTTATCGGTACCTTCACGAGTTTGCGTAATCAGGACCCAGATTATAAATATTATTGGCTAAATATTCAATTTAATGGGATTGCTATAAAAACTGTACAAATTCGTGAGCCAAAACTATCAAATAAGTATATTCACTGTACAGTTAGTATATGTACTCATGATGTACAGCCAATTATTCAGTTTTCATTCATTAGTACGTGTGCATAGCAACATATGAATATGTACACTAACCATTGTACAGAAACTAAAATAACCATGCACTCACATTCATTTAAAGCAGTACAGCAAAACATACTTTCATTTCAGAGTGAATGATTCTTATGGCGTTTTGAATGCATTCTTGCAGGCCTTTAATACAATATATAATATGGAAATTACTTACCTCCTCTTCTACCATCCAATTAAAATCGTTTCCTTCAATAATATCGACACTACACTCCAGTGTGCTTTTAATTGTTTTTTTAATTATTTGGCTTGTCCTTTTGTATTTGATTTGCACCATTGAACTTACAAAGAATTCGCCATTGAAGGTTGTACTTAAATCTAACCAATCCTTCTCTATAAACACACGTCTTATTTCATTTAGAAAATTCGACCACATGAATGAATCTTGAAAGAAATTTATATTGAAACCTTGATTATTGGGATTCAAGCTTATTTCAGATTCAACGAAGAGTTCATGAAACTAAAAATTTGTTACCAGTTTTCAATATAAATTATATGTTAGCATATTAATCGCTTAGCTTACCTTAAAAATCACTTCCATCTGATAAGTCATTTTAAATATTTCTCTAGTTCTCTTGTTAAAATCTGCAAATATGAGATTTGTCTTACACAATATACAATATTTTATTAGATGACTTGTTGCCGTGGGAAATTGGAATTTTCCATAAAATTGTTATACTTACGAGTAAAAGTATTTTACAATTGCAAAATATTATAAACTACGTGTATTAAATGCATGTGAGTTTAGTGAACCATGCTTGAAAAAGTTCGATCCTTATTATTATCAATTGTCACTTACTTTTTTTTTTCCCCAGGATAGAGCACGAATTTGATGTTAAAATTTTTTTGTTCTTCCTTTTTGTGAAAAAGTTTGCCGTCAGATGAAAAATTATTTTCTTGTTCTTTTTGACTTTTGTAATTTACTATGACAACAAGCTCATGTGTAAAAATTTTTAATATTTCCAAATTTGGTTCAACAATATGGCAACACTATGCGCCTTTTAAGAAAATGTAAATAAATCGCTTTTTTTATTTTTTAGTTTCACACTGAATATGGTTAATGGTTGGAGGTTGGAGGTGTAGGTCGAGGAAAACTAAAGTCTTGTTTCAAACACCACGATTTGTTGTTCTTAATGTTGCACTAAAAAAGTATTTTTGTCTTTAAACCACTTGAAATCAATATCAAATCCTCTATAGATCAAGTTGGATAAAATAAAATTTTAATGTCCTCTGTAACACACACACACACACAGAGTTTGTATTGTGAAATGATATGGAATTGGAAAATCGGATAGATTGAATAGAATGGCATAACTAATGATATCTGAATAGGTTTTGATTTTTTTTACAACACTTTTTTTTGCTGTCTAAGGTTGAAATTAGCAAAAAAAAAAAAAACCATTTCTTCTGCTTTAGGACTATTGGTTACTTAACAAGATAGGTTGATATATAGATTGGGCTTCCCCAATTTGGTCCATTCGCCCTGTCTCTGCTGTTACGAATAGGACTACTTTGACAAACCCCATAGTTGCAGTTACTCCGAGATTCTGGTTCTCATCAATAATTCCAAGATTTCCTTCGGAAGTAAATCTGAAAATTCAGTTGGACTGGTTACTTGATATCGGAGTCTATCCACAGTGGAGCAGTATATGCTCCGCTGTCTTCTCTTCATCAATACATATAAAGATAGCAGCTAGGTGCGATTATAGTGCAGATGGTAACCTTCTGCTTAGAAGGTCATTAGGGTGGCCTCCTTAGGTCGTCCTTTTATTATTGAGCGAAAATTACCTCGACGGTCGTAGCAACGACTGAAGTCTATACAAATCTGCGGTGGTGTTTCTGTTGTGAGCTCGCCATGTGGGGCGGTTGTCCAAGATCAGCTCAAGGTAGCGGAGGTGGTGCACGTTGATTCTAGAGTCATAGTTGATAACTAGACGAGTGCCACGCCTCAGTATAAATAAGCAGTTCGCTAATTTCTCGGTATTTATTCTGCTTGGAAGCGATTCGGAAGCTTTTGGGACCGTATAAGAGCTTACTAGGATGGTTGTGTCATTCGCATATGTGGCTCGAATTGCAAAATTTGCTATATTGTTATGCTTACTTTTTTCTAGGCAATAACTTGGGAAAATGCTTAGAGTCATGAGCAACATTGCAAACCGTAAAAAAGAAGTCAAATAGCAATAAATGTTTGCACTCGTGTTTTTCTATAACATCAATAACAATTTTACCTTGAATGTCAATGATATGTGTGATGACTACTTTTGCAACTAATTGGAGTAATCGGTTTTGGCAAGTGTTGCCACCTTCTTGTAACTTTATGTTGTGCGACAATTGAAAACAGCAGATGATGATATCAGTTAATTTCAATTTGTAACATTTTTGTTAAAATTTTAATAAGGTACATATCAGGAATAAATAAAAGCACTGCAAGAACTATTTACATACATTTCTAATCATGTATTTTTCACTAAATTTACGTTGCCTTATGTATGAATAACTAAAACAAAAGACAACGTTTTGCAGGCACTGTGAACATCAACCACGAACGTAGTGTTGAACGCTCACTGTAAATCGCCTATTATGTGCAGACGTATTCTGTCTTGTATTTTGTGGCAATATCTCTTCTTTTCATTCGGATGTTTGTTGTTCTTGTGTCTGATGTGGATTGTATCCACGTCTTAGTTGATGACTAATTCAAGAACGTCTATTACACTGTGATTGCAACATTTGCCAAACATATTTATCTCCAAAAATTTCAACAATTTGACCCATTGTACTTAGTTGAATATGTGATTTGAAAGTTTTTATCCCATTGTACTTAGGAAAATTTTTCAAATTTTGTCTATAAATAGAACTTTTTGTTTTCATCAGATCAATTGCTTTTTGGAAATTAAACTATCAAAATTTTAAGTGGATTAAAACAGATATGTATATACACTTATATACAAATTAAGGATAAAAAATTTCATTAATCAAAAACATATATACAAGAGAGCATACGGAAGAGAATGAGAATGATAATACTTTGCTTTGATTGGTGGTGATTGGAAGATTTTGGCATTGGCATTGTCTTTCACGAAACACACTTCGAATACGATTTCCCTTTGGTAAGTACAACCAAACATAACTTTGCATATCTAACTAATTTAACTTAATTTGTTTAGGCAAGGAAGTCGTATAAATGATAACATAAAATACAAACAAACACACAAAAAAAAAAACACAAAAATTAACACTTCTCATAGTGTCAATTTTTTTATTTACATTTCAAAAATACATGGTAAGTGGCTTATATTCTTTTAACTGAAATAATCCATTGATCTTTCTCATATATAATATTTCAGATCCTTTATTATAATGGCTTGGCTGATATAACAGAACACAATAAACAACCTTTCCCATATTATTGTAAAATATTAAATATTTCAAAAATAGCAGCATAATAAAATGCAAAAAAAACACAAAATATCCATTTTGGTACTTTTTATTATATACTTTTATAGAAAATATTGCTAAAATTTAGTATAGTATAAGTTTTTTCGATATCTTTCTATAGGTGGAGTATGTATGTACTATGTTCATAAGTCATATTATGCTGATAAATAAGGATCGGCAACTTATTTTCCCTCAATTATGAATATGAGAGCCATTTAGTAATTCCAGAGATAAAAGGTGCCTAATGTGAGCTGTAAGGAGAATGAGATGTTACCTCCTAACCCTCTATGGGTTCATCTGGGCGGTGTGAGAATTGTGATTTTTCTCTGAGATCTGAGACATTTTTCACATATTATTTATTAGTATACAATATTAGAGGAGTAGACACTATTTATTCTATATGTCTAACTTATAACAATGTTCGAGGCCTATGCAACCTTTACACTGCCAGTGTTGACGGAAGATGTAGGAACAGACATCGGACCTAAAAGTGAGAAAGTTATATGCATAAGAAGTCTGAGCAGACATTTTTTTTTTATAATACCGCGAAGACTGTGTTATACTCTGATGTGGGATAGGATAGGCCTCACCTTTGGACCATGGAGAAATTCATATGACCCTTGAAGTATGTTAAACCCACTTGACTTTCAAACCCTTCACTATACAGGGAAAATATTTCAGGTTGGTTTTCACCTTTAGAAAACCATAATGAATCTCTGAGTGTTCTTAATTTAATGAGGAAAGTTTTAATGTAATTTTGTTTTGTATTACATCCCATTTTTGGTATAAGAGATGAAGTGAGAATTGTCAGTCCAACTGTCGTTGGTAATTATGTTTTTATAAAGAGGTAGTAGTAGTTGATATTGAAATTGATTAAATTGCCATTAATCGAGAGTAGAATCTGTGATGATTGCATCTGCTTAATAAAAACTCATGATCTGCATATAATATTTTTTTATTTATTTCATTAATCAATTATTTTAAGCTTGATTTCTTAATTCCATGTCATTCCAGAGGATGGACGGACGGACAATGAAGTGTCTGCGAAGCCTCTGCTAAAGGGACAAAATTTCTAGTAAAGCGACTGTGTATACAAAAGTTAACCTGATTTAAGAGAACGGAAGAATGTATGGCCCCAACTATAAATTTATGATACGATAGCCAAAGATGGAAGACTGATGAGAAGGAGCCAGTTGAGGACACAAAGGGCAAATAAAAGGAATTGCTTCTGAACACATTGAATTCGATCTTGATGCGTTTTGTATTGCGGTGATCACATGCAAGAGCAATACTCGAGAAGTGGACGCTTGAAAGAAAAATAAAGAAACTTTGTGGTATAGAATTCTTTAGACCAACGTTTAATGAAACCAAAAATACCATTCGCCTTATTAATGAGGGCGATGATGTACTGATTAAAACAAAGTTTGGGATCAAAAAGAACACCAAGGTCATTGACATTGAAGAGACACGCTCAAGTTGAATTTTATTAATCGTCCTGTGTCTGTCCGTTTATCAAGAACAAAGTGCATTTTGAAATAGACAATAATTTAACCATCAGCTAGAGGTATGGCTCAATTGCGTTCTGCGAGGAGTGAAAAATATCTCGTTTTGATTTTTTTTCAAATTATGATCGTACTGAACACACAATTTCAAGATATTCGGATGGTCCTGCGACACCGGGTCGGGTACGCGAGTACGATAGTTTAATAAAACGCACAACAATTTTATTAGAAATAATCTGAGACGTTTGAAACGTTGGACTTGGAAAGTAACTTGTGTTGTTCCGGAACCAAAATAATCTACATAGTAAATTTAGATTTTGTGGCTTTTCGAGATTTCAAGAAGCTGAATGAATGGATAGATAGAGAGATGGGTAGATAAAGTGATGGGCAGACGATTCAATTCACCTCTTTATGGTAATAAAAGGATCCATATGGTCTTAGTCCACTACTAATTGGGTGTGCTAAGTTAATATATCTCAGGTTTATACTCTTTACTACTTACTTATACAAAAGAAGGTAAAGAAACCCATAAAAATTGCTTTCTCTTCTTTTATGACGTTTTATTTTGTTATTTTATTTTCTTCTCTTTTGTGTTATGTTGTGTTTAAAAAAAAAAAAAAAAATTGAGAAAGCAATCGAAAATGGCAAGCAAAGGACACACGCTAAGCAGCTAACAAACAACCAGCAGCAGCAGGAGCAAAAGTAGAAATAAAATAATAACAGAATCACGGCACAAAGAAGAAAGCGGACGAGGAGGACGAGAAGGACAGACAGGCAGTATGACATTAGGGCAAACAGGATGACGGGCAGCCGCGAAGAAGGGCAGATCGTCAAGTGGGCTTAGCAACGTTCGATAAAAGGAAAGGAAACGAGCGAGTGAAGCAAACAAGCGGGTCTGAATCAGAAGGCCAAACATGATTTTCTATATATACTTAGATGTATGCGTGCGCCTTTTTCTGTGTGTGTATAAATGTTTAAGTAAAGGGTGATTTCCGATGCGCAACGAAAAAACGGAAGTCAACAACAACTGTAGGCAGCAAGCAGTAAGCATGAAGGACATGAAGATATTCACAGGCTCAGGCACATAGATACATACAATGAAACGTGCCCACCGAATCAACCATTGTATGTCTGTGTGTATATCTATATGTGTGTGTAGCATAAGAAAAAAAAAAGAACATACAGCAAGCAGGAGCATTAAACATAAAGGACTCTTTGCCTCCTTTTTTATACAGAAAAGAAAAACGACGGCAAAACAGCAAACATTAGAGCAAAGAAGAGCTCAACGGCTAGGATTATAAAGGTGGTAAGGGTACTAAGAGGAATGGGGCCCGGGGCCCGGGGATGGCGGGTATAAGAATAAGAAAGGAGAGCTTGAGGATAAACTGAAGTACGGGTGTTTACTTGACGATGCCAACCAAGCATTGGCAATAATATATTCATGCTTTATAACTGTCGACTTTGTAAGGCATCAAATCACATACTTTCCCGTCCTCGTCTGCAAACTCGTCTTCCTCCTTCCTCCATGGATCTACAGATATCTTTCAGTCTCTCCTTCTGCCTTTGCCTTTGTGGGCGTATGTGTAAGAGTGTGTGTGTTTGTGAGTGGGTTTTGGGTGTATGCAATGTAAAATCAATATGTGAAAATGCCAAAAGCGTTAACTGCTATTGCTTGCTCGCTTCCGTTTTGTCATCCTTGAACTCCCTGCCCCCATTCCTCATCATCTAAAACATAATTTCCTTCCATACTCTTACCTCTACTCAACTCCACTCAAATGTTCTCCTACTGAGTAGAGTAGAAAGTGGCGCGACAACATGCAATGAGAGTCACATTTGGAAGTTGCTTAAAGAAGCCCAATGCTTCGTACAATTTTGTATTGTGATTATGCCAGAGACTGTGACTGCGACTGTGTGAGTTCCTGTTCCGGCAGTTCCCGTTTTGTCCTATGACATTCCGCCGTCGTCGTCATAATCTTAACATTTATTTGCAAATTTTACATGGTCCTACATTTTTGCTTTGACTCGATTTGGCTGTTTTCTATTGAGAAGTAACCGAAACATCCTGAGTTTCAATGTGTCGTGTTTGTCGTAGGCAACGAAAGTGTCCATTGTCATTGATATTTTTTCTTTTCTTCCCATTCCCATTCCTCATAACTCATTCATTTATTAAGATTGATACAAACCAAGACTAAGACGAAGACACTTCATGTGCGTATCAAGCAGAGTTCGCATACACAAAACACACTCGGGCCAACAAGCTACAAAATTAATAATGTAAGGTGTTGACTTATTTATCTCATGCTTATATTTTTGAAATATCTTTCACTTTTCTATTTACTCTCACTTACATCCTTGTTTGTAAGAAGTTGATGATTAGCAACTAACTAAATACTATCCAAAAGAAAAACTTAAAACAAAAATTAAGGGATCTATCGGGAATTGTGTGGGTCCAACTAGTGGTTGCCCTAGTAGTTGCACATCAAAAAGAACCAATTCAGTTAGCCACAAATGACGTTCGCTGATAAAAAAAAATTGAGATCTTAATATGCCACAAGATCCAAGATAATTTCTTAAATCTTAAAGAATGTTTAATGTTTTTCATTTGATTTTACTTATTGACACATCAATAATTTGTATTATTTATAATTTTAAAATTTCATGTTTCGATTCAGTAACTGAGTGAATGATAAAAGTGACAAATTAAAAATTCAAGAACTTATAAAGCTTTCTTTCATGGCAACTTATTTGGGTTTCTAGAATTCGAATAAAACTGCAATATTATTATTATAATATTTCTTATTAAACTTGGATAAATCTATTCCTGTCTTCCTATCAACCTAAAAATTGTCGACTCATCTATTTAGTCGTTCAGAGGATTTTATGGATTTTGGAACTTTCGTGTTAATGTCAAAAATTAACAATTCTCACATAAATACTTAAAATCGCAAAAGAAATTATTCAATAGATTAATTGATATTGATTATTTTATTGAAAATCGTACACTTTATATGGCTGAATATGTTTTTGAAACCGAATTTCAGTCTTCAGATTAACAACTTGTGCATTTTTTTAACTGATGTCATGATAACTCTATCTAGGTCAAAAATGAATTCTTCTTTCTTGTTACTACCATATTTTTTTTTCCATATTTATATAAGTTTTTGAGATATAAAATCAATATTCCTATATATATAACTCGACTTAGAAAAAAGAAAATTTAAGCAGTGTGCGTCACCCTCATAAGCACAATATGAAAGTGAAACCTTTTTAGCGAAGGGAGGTAAATCCAAAAATTAGAAAATGAAATGTGACGAAAATCAAATTAAAAATACAACTAAAGATAGTATTTCAAAAGATCAATTGTGTGAACTTTACCGTTACTGTGTGATCGAGATATATGAAAAATGAAACTCCAAAGGCGCTCGTAATTTAAGATTAATTTTTTAAGATTTCATAAGGTTGAGAATCAAATTTCTTCAGCAATGTCCAATCAGATTATAAATTCCATATATGACAAAATTATTCCTCTCTAATGGAAGGCATTTATGGTGGAGTTCAAAAACTCATAGGAAATGCATGTGATAGAAAACACTTCAGGATACAGCTATTGAAACTTGCTGGTCAAAAATATCTTTCCTGCAGACTCAATCTAGATCACCAATACGGTTTCCGAGCAGTTTACATCACTCCCCAAACAACTACACCGAGTTACAAACCAAATCCTTCAAGCGTTTGTCTCAAAAGAATATTGTTACACTGTGTTCATCTATTTCGAGCAGTCTTTTGACCGAGTATGGCATTTTAGACACTTGGCGAAGATTAAGTATGTCCTTCTTTCACCTTACTTTGGACTCATTAAATACCTGCAGTCAGCATTCTGGGTCCAATTTTTTTCTATTGTATGACAGTCCCTACCGCTGAAGGGATGTACATCGGCCCAAACATAACGCTGTTGGGTACTTACGTCGACGACGTCTGCAGCTCCCACTGCGAGTACGAATCTGCAGACGGGATTCAATAACACCTCCACCTTTGAGTGACTTGGGGGAACTGGAGGAACATTAGAACAAACAGTACCAAATGCGCCAACGTGTGCTTTACATCGACGTTAGTATTTCAATGAATTTGAAATACCAACGTCTTCTCATGGATAAAAGGCCCAGCACAGCACTACTGCCTTACCTTGTTTCCCGAAACAAGTTAAAGAGGATTTATTGGCTCCTCAACTGGAGAAGCTTACTCTCTCTCGGGAATAAGCGCACGGTCTTCGCCCAAATCATTGTCTCTGTATGGAGATACGGCATCCAAATATGGGGAATCGCTGCAAAATCCCAATGGAGGAGAGTAGAAGTTTTATCGATCAAGGATTTGCACCTAATAATAAGGATACCTATGGTATGGACAGGGACATGCAACTGGCGGTAGTTGGGGACCAGATTGCCTTTCACGCTAGCGGATATAACGACCGGCTCTTGACATACAACAACCGGCTGGTCAGATGCATTTCCATTTTGGCTCCTTACTGGAATTGAGCAAACAACGCGCCCTCCCAAACTATTGAGTCACTAATCACATTCATTCTTTTCAAAAATATTTTCCATGATCTGAATGCAAAAACTGACAATATTTTTACGCAGTTAAAAAAAAAAAGAAAAAACATATTTGATATAAATTAAATCTCTGAAGATGATAAACCATTGACAAAATGTAAATTTTTCAGAAATACCAGAAGAAACAAGCACAGTGGATTTTGTGAGGGGACTAGTTCAAAATTTATGCACATAAATTTAAGCAATGATAATTTAAATAGATGCATTGAAGAAAACTGCATTACTGATAATGAGGAAGATAAGTACTACATATAATGTAACTATAAGTTTGTCAAAAGACGATGAAACTGAGATACTTGTATTTTTAATTTATCACTTGAAGATTAAATGTTTGGATTTTTCATTTAAGTTTATGTTTTCCTTCAATAGACCTATGTGTATGTACATATACAATATTAAAACAATCCAATCATCCGAATGTTTTAATAATACGAATCGGATTACTACTGTACGAGTATATGATTTTATGAAGCAACTCATCCTTGGACTTGTTTTTTTATCTATGGAAGATTTTGTCAGGACAATGTCCTACGCTCGCTCGGGAATCCTGGATGACTTCAGCAATAGAGACTCCTGTCCAAATGTCTTGCTGCATAACTCGGTCATACCACAGGTGGGTTCAGCACGCCACCTGGGTATGATCTTGGACAGGAGACTTACCTGGCACAAGCTCATTGCTGCACCTGTTGCCAAACTGTGCAGAAGCAAAACTGACTCATACGGCGTAGGAGTCAACTAATCCTTATCAAAAAGATGCAGAACTCTCCACTTCGTCAGATCGTAAACACACCTTGGTCCATGAGCCGATCAACAATCACACAAGCTGTTATAATGACCAGCTAAAAACTCATATGAATAGGCTAGCATCCAATCTGTCTACAAAGTAGGGTCAAGTGCCTTCACCCTGATGACCTTTGGGTACACACACGGACGCTTCCTTAACTGAAGAACAATTTTTGTTTTCTCTATAAATTACCTAGACTCTAATTCATTCGTAATTATTTAGTTTTATTTTGTCAAATTAATTTTTTATAGCCGTTAAGTCGGTAATTAATGTTGTAAAAAAAAAAAAAAAAGTTTTTGTTGGAAATGAAAAAATGTTGTCTACTTTTCGGAGCAGCTTAAGAAAAACTCTTCTAACTGCGTATGGACGCAAAAAGAAGAGTATTTTTAGGCTTTGTAATTTTTTGCTCCTCTAATAAAAATCTAATGTAATCGCATCGAAACTATACAAAATTTGAATATGAAAAACTATATAAACTACTAGTCAATCAGTGAATTTGACAAAATCGTTTAAACCGTGAATTAGTTGTTTTTTGTTTGATTATACACACAAATTAAATGTGGCGCGCACATTGCTCTAAGTTGAAATGTAACATTTGTAAAAAATACGTAAGTATTGTACATAATTTCATCTTATATGGATATGTTTATTATTGTAGAATTAAATTCTGATTTTGAGTCTTTGTAAATGGACTTTAATTCAAACTATTGTATTGTATGTTGTGGCTTTCGGCTGAATCTTCAGATTTCATTTGTTTTTATTTCATTATTATTATATCCAACGACTTTTCAAAAGGAGTTGGTAAATACTTTTGATATCAAATTTCTTCTAAGCACACAAATTTCTTCTAAAAATTGACGAGACAATTGTTTGAAAACTTTCTGGTTTATTTAACGTTTTTCAATGCTAAAGTTCACATACACCTAGAAAACGTTTGTACAATAGTATGAATGGGGAATACTGGTCTGGCATCTGAATAGCATTGGATGAAGGTTTCATGGAAAAATCTACAAACGAATTAATTGGATACAGGTGTCCATATTTATATTTTTTATATTCTCGTTATTTGAATTTTTTGCAAAATGTGCAAATAAATAAAATAAAAAATAAAAAAAAATAAAATAATTATTAAAAATATTTCCATCAAAAGATTTCTAGTACAATTGATTGAGTAAACAGAGACAACGAGAAAAATAACTTCGAATCATGGAAAAAAAAGACTTAATGCAGTATAATCGTGATTGTTGGGGCAACTAGTTGTTGCTTTCTATTGTAGACTCTGTAATGTGGACACCAGGTTTTTCTATTTAATTGAAAGATTTTTTTAAAAAAAATGTTGTACAGTGTAGTATTTGTAAATGAATCATTCCTTTTCTTATATTCAACTGAAAAATTGGTTTCAATTGAGATGATCTGCTTCTTGCAAAGATGCATGTCATGTAGATCCGTTGAAATTATTGATCTCCCACATATCAAAACATACCTTGGATATTCATGAGAAATGAGGAAATTAACTGATAATGCTACAAAACAGGAATTTATAGCCAAACTCTCCGAAGTAATCATAGATAGCTCAGATAGCGAGGAAGCCTGGGCAACTCTTAGTAGCTCTATGTATACTGTCTGTGACAATATATTAGGCAAAAAATCCAGGACAAAGAAGAGTGGCTGTCAGTAACTCTTTGGAGAAGAATTGCAGAAAGAAATCATATAATAATCAAGATGCTTAACGAGAATTATCCACAGCGCATAAACGAACATACCGTTGAATATAACGTACTAAGTAAATTAATACAGAAACAGACGAGAAGCGACCGTATTGGCATATTTTGACAAACTAGGAGAAAGTGCACAAGAAGCCGCATCAAAAGGTGACATGAAAGTTCTGACCTGAGGAACTATTAGCGGATTGAACGTTAAAATCAACAGCCCCATTGAGGATGAAAACGGTAACATTTGTAACATCCAAAGACGAGCAAGCAAGAATATGGAAAGAATACTTTGAGCGTACGCTTAACACGCCATCCCTTGCAAGCGTAGAACAGCTAACCAAAATCGGCACAATACAAGTAGACAAATAGATACGAACACTCCTACAATAGACGAAATAGCAGAAGCAATCCGTATCCTCAAAAAAGGCAAAGCACCTGGGAATGATGGATTTGCAGTAGAATGCTTTCAAGTAGACGGACTCCTCATGGCCACTAGACTGGTGGTTATTTTGAAACAGTTTGGATCACTGAAGCAGTGCCTAGGACGTGAAAAGAGTCCATAATTATTAAAATCCCCCAAAAAAAGGCAACAAGAAAAAGTGCTCCAATTGGAGAGGCATCTCACTTCTACCAACTGTTATGAAGGTACTGAATCAAATCATACTGGGTAGAATTGCAGATCACGTAAACAAGCTTATTAGGAACAATCAAGTAGGGTTTCGTCCAGTGAAATCGTGCATTGATCTTATCATCACAGTACGCATATTGATTGAACAATCTGCAGAACTTAATCGACTATTTAAAAGGCTTCGATGCTCTAGATCGCAATGGTGTATGGTTAGCGCTAAGCGCTAGAGGAGTCCCGCAAAAAATCGTCAACATCATCAAGGCCAGCTACGAAAACTCCACTAGCCGTGTTCTACACAACGGATAGCTAAGCGAGTCTTTGTGCGCAATCTCCGCTGTTGCTTATCAACGTCCTGGATTTAGTCCTTGAAGCTGCAGAAATCGAAAACATAGGACTCAACTGGAAGTTGCACAGAAAATTAAGCGACCTGGATTACGCCGACGATGTAGCACTGATAACGAATAGCTGTTCGGATATGCAAACCCAACTAGACAAACTCACTGTGGAGTCTAAAAAAGTGGGATTGAATATTAACTGCATGAAGACCAAGATCGTGCGATTAAATACCACTACTAGAATATAGAACTCAAAAATCCAAGACCGCATTTGGGAGACTAAGAAACTACTGGAGAGCTAAGCATATCCACCAGAAGACGAAAATAAAAATATTTAACGCTGTCTTGCTATATAGCTGTGAGACTTGGCATACTACAACTACAAACATGAAGAAACTACAAACGTTCATCAACCGAAGTCTACGTACTATTCTGCGAATCTGGTGGCCAAGAACTATTAGCAATCAGCGACTCTGGCAAATCTGCGACAAGACCAAATTGAAATTATGATACGGAAACGATAGTACGGCTGGCTGGGACATACCCTTCACAAAAATAACGACGAAATACCCCATGCAATATTGGAATGGAACCCTCAAGGGACGAAGTCCAGAGGAAGACCGACATTGACGTGGAGACGAACTGTTGCGGCTAAAACAAGAAAATCTATGAGCGAACTTCGCGCATTAACACGCAATAGAGACAGATGGAAATCCTTTGTTAATCAACTTTGTGAATAGACTATGTTTATAATTTCTTTAAATTGTAAATACATAAAATAAATAATAATAAGACGATAATTGAAGTAGATAATATCAAGAACATCAAGCCCAATTATTGAATGAATATACTGGCATAAAAATCAATATCCAAGAATTTCTTCTATGTTTAATATGTGTATGGATTAATAACTGATATTAATCCAGTTATTCGGATTATTGAGATTATACTCGTACCATATACAATATAAGTTGTAGTTGCTATTGCTGTTGCTGTTGCTGTTGCATGATGAAACTAGAAACAGAAAAATATAATGATTAAAGGAATAAATGATTGAATGAATAACTGAATGAACTGAATGAATAAAAAGGGCATTAATGAATGAGTATCAAGAGCACATGTGCAATGTTTTTGTATGTGTGTGTGTGTACAGAGTCCTTTGTGTACAAATTTTTGAAATAAAATTGAAATACTTGACCCTTTAAGCAGAACTCATAAAATCCTTTTCGCTCAAATGTACATAGGCGGCATGGATAGATAGAATGATAAGTAGAAAAAGAGTGAGGGTGAGAGTGAGAGTGAGTGAGTAAAGTGCGGTGAGGTGAGAACGTGTGTAAATACGAGTGCGTAAAAGAGTAAACAAAAAACCAACACAAAAACAAAATACCAAAAGGGACTATAGTATAGCGTCGTCGACATGTGAACGTCCTTTATTCGTTGACTTCTTGTGAACGAAAATTTTTTCGTAGGCAGCTCTTAATTTTAATTCATTAAATTTACAAAAATGTTTAATATTTGTACTCTTTGTAAATATATCTTTTTAAGCTCTCTTTAGTATTGAAATAATTCTCAATTTCTCTTTAAAATTAAAATAATATTTCATTAGTAGCAATAACAGCAACAACAGAAGCAGCAGGTTGTAAGTGTAAAGTACTAACACATAACATTTTAGTATGATGTGTTAAATATGATAACATTTGTTAATTCCATTCACATTAACAGTATCAGAACAAGTAGAAGATCTCCGAGTGTAAGACTACATTATGTGAGAGAGTTCAACATAATGTTAGTTACAGTTTTCCCCTACTACTATTAAATTACTTAACAGTCATTATTAACATAACAAACAGTCAGCGTTTAACACTCTGTTTACAACATTAACATTACCATATGTTAAGTGTGAAACTTGACATATTTTAACATGCAGTCAGTATTAACATTTTCTCAATTGTTGCTCTTTCTCCTGAACCAATAGTTTTACAGTAAGTAATTCATATTGTTTTTGTGTGTTTGTTTTTGTGTTTGCTTTTGTTTTTTGTGACTTTTCGATTCAATCATAAAATTTATTACCCTTTTAAATGTTGATGTTGTTTGTGCTCTCTTTTATTATTATATTTTGTTGATTTGAATGTAAAAATTTGAGATTACATACTCGTGCATATGTATGTATCTTTTTAATTCGTAGTCAGTTAAACCGAATTTAACCAACCAACTTTAATGACCTTCCCTTAGACTCAACCTTCTACTTCACAATTATAAAATGTAAAAGTAAAGTAAAGTAAATTTTCTGAAATATTTATGATAAAATATGATGATTTTTCTCATTGGCATCAAACAATTTAGAAATCTAAATATACATATAAAAAAAATTCCAAAATTCCTAAAACATGATTTTTTTTTTTTTTGTGGCAATTCCAAGCTCTTCAGGATGAAGAAATCTTCTTTTAATATCTTAATTTAAACATTTCGGTGAATAATAAGCAGCTTAGCATACCACAGAACGTCAACTAAACTATGCAGAAGCTGAAATTGGTGGCATTCCAAATTGACACTTCCCCACGAATATGTGGCTTGGATTCAAGATTTTGTTGGGATATTGCTCTGCTTTCTTTGGCTTTGACGGCCATCACGGTTCACATATGATTATTCTAATTTTAATTCTCACTTAGAACACGTTTTAAATATATATATATTTTTTTTTACACAAATTCTACTCTTTTTGTTTACATTTTCGTCCTTTTATGTTGACATGGAAGTTTTTGTCTTTCCCCATGAATTTAGGATAATTAGGAGACTAACTCATAATCAACTTTTGTTCACACAAAGCAATTCTCAACTTTAATCCTTCACACGATCTCATTCGTTTATTTGTTACTGCCACCAAAATCTATTCCAATGCCAGTTCTACCAGATAGATAAAATAGTTGAAGTTGACAATTTCAATTCCTAACTTCCGGATAAGGATTGGCTTCGAAGATTGCGATTGAGATTGAGATTGGGCTTGATTGGGAAGCAATAACTTTATGTATGTATTCGTATATGCAGAGATGATTTGATATGTTTCCCGGCCCCAGATACAAACAAAACATACAAAATAGTGGATCATCTTCCTTGCTAAAATATTTAAAAGAAAAACTGATTATAAAGGTTTGTTAATACAATAATATTTCGTATTTTAATACATCATATGTGTAGGTGATATGGCAATACCCGCATCATTTCAAAAAGTCTCATGTAATAACAAATATATGTATTTAATATGTGTATATAATGTATGTATATAGAAACATACGAGTAGATACTTTAGTAGATATTCATTCATTCATTCGTTGAACAGTTCAGTTCATTTGCCTTTTGAGGCTAACAATTTTTTAGTCTTTTTATTTTATTTTCTTAATTCGAGACACATACAAACATGCTGCATATCCATGTCCTTCTGTCATCATTGTCGCTGTCGTCGGAGTAATCGACGTCCTGCCAGCTGTTGGGCGCCTTTTCTCGTGCACTTTTCCCCTTCTTTCAATGATTTCATTTCGTTTCATTGTTTGTTTGTCCTTTCTCTTGTTGTTTCCTTCCTCTGCCTCTTCGTCCCTTCGTTCCTTTACACATTCATTTATTCATTCGTTTGTTTGTTCGTGTTTGTTTGCTTTTTTTCCCTTCTGCATTTTGTTTGTTATTGTTATTGTTGTGTGCCATTGCGTTGCGTTACGTTCATTTTTGCGCATTCATGCTTTGATGCTTTTCACTCTCTGTCTGTTCTGTTCCGTTCGTCCGTCCGGCTATCAGTCTGCCTTTAAAGTATGTATTCATATAAATATATATATCCTGACTTTATCCAATATAATTTTCTATACATCCAGTATATTGGATATTTTTTCATTTCGAAATACTATTGTAAATATTTACATATCCGTATGTGTGTGTGTGTAAATCAAATATTCATTAATCAGATAATTTTTCAGTTAATTGTAAGGATATAAAATATAGTGGATCAGACAGAGATTTTTAAACTGTTAAACATATTGTACTACTGAGAGTCCATGTCCATAATCAAGTTGTTCAAAAAGGGATTTCTCAGACTATATGTACAATATATTGTATGTATTAAGTTTCACCATTATATATTGTATAATTTTGTTAAATCCATCATACAAGAAGTTAGGAGTCTCTGCCTCTGATGACAAGTTTTAGTTTTTGGAACTTGTGTCGTTACTTTTATTATTGTCAAAACAATCCATGCCTCATCAATTTCGGGTTTTAATTCACCTCCGAATTTTATAGGGCAAAAATACCAAACAAGCAGAGGAAAAATTTGACAAATTTTATGGGGATTCGATGTATTTTAAAACAGGAACAGCAGAGGTTTAAGTTCTTTTTGGGATTGCCCAATTGCTAGAAATGCGTTCCATTGGAAACAACAACATCTCGTTCAATAAGTATTTCTTGATAACAACAAGTAAGTTTGTACATAAAATAATAGAATAATGTTCATCAATCCACTATCAAAATTGAAAGAACTTTGAACAATATTCTTACTGCCTATTTACAATAATATGTATTATCTTTTTGGTAATGAGAACAGAGAAATTTGAGAGATTCATTATCATTATCATTCCATTCCCTCCCTCCATCCCCTACTAACCAACTCATCTATCCGTCATTATATCAAGTTAAAATATTCTTTCTTTTATCCTCCTTCCCATAATGTTGAATTGCCATACATAATTCGTTGGCAACAAGGAGTGCCCTTTCAACATCATTATGCCACCCATGACCCATGCTACTACTCACATACTTGTATACAATATCTTTGCCCGGCACTACCAACTCTACTGTACTCATTAAATTAGTTCTAAGTGGGTCAGTTTGTTCTTTTAACAACATTATTATCATAATCATTATGCAGCGACTAGTTAACCACTACAACAAACAAACAAACAAACAAACAAACAGACAAATCTAAATAACTAACTAAACAACTGGAAAGGATTTGGTACAACGACACCAGCCAGGATTAATGAAAAAAGTCAAAATTGAAAGCGTTTCATCAATGAAAAGATACAAATTTTTTTCTTTACGACTTTGATTTCTCGCCATTTCTTGTTTTTTTTTTTTTTTTTTGATCCCATTTCTCTTTCATTGTTTGTTGTTTTATGTATTTCCATTTACTTTTTTCGTTTCGTTCTTTAACTTTCATTTTTTGCCATTTCCTTTTTCAGCAATATTCAAGAGCCCATTTCTATATTTCTATGGTAGGTGGGTTGGTTAGGAAAATATATTGGCACAAAGGAGTATTTGATGGCAGGCTGCTGGCTGGTTGGATTGTGAGAAAGGAGAGAGGAGGTAGAATTTTTTCCCCTTGTCTCGTTTTTTGCCACATCATGTTGGAGGCAACAACAAATTGAATTGCGGCACTTTGCTCTAGTGTAGTAGTAAGTACAACAGTTTGTTAACGATGGCAAAAGGGAGTTAAAAGAAAAGTGGCAAAATGAATTAGAATAAATGTGGGTGGCAGATTTTTTTATAGCCTCCTCATAGTCTTACTTAAGTCATTTGTAGGTACACATAGATGGTAGATGGTAGATGGATGATGGATGATGTCTGGTGAATGCTTGGTTGTCAACATAAAAAGTGTGTCCTATTTTTTTCCTTCTCCTTTTTTCGTTTTTTGCCTGGGTAAATGTTTGCTATTAAATTAAGTGTTCCTTTGGATAATCGGGCTCTCTTCTACCTACCTCATCTACAATATCAACTAAATTTTCTCAAATATTGTACTTGTTTTTTGACGTAATCTAACGATATCTGACATTGAATTTAATAAAGTTTAAATTTTGTTTTTCGATCTAATTTCTTATAGCCGTAATGAAGTTGTAGAAAATAAGATATAGAAAATTTTATATCGGAAATAACAAGAGGTAGATTACGTAAGTCTATCTTGTAAAGACATTGTAAAAGCAATTCCAATTATGTATGTAGATGTGGAAAAGTAAAACTAGAGTTCCTTAAATCATTAAAATTTTCCTCCATTGTTCAAGTTCAAGTTCAATAGACTTTTAGAGGTTCAATCAAATCAGATATTTATTGCAAAATGGTAGTAAATGTCGAAATCAAAGTTCTCTGTTTACTGGAAAAGGCAGAGTCCCCAATTCACTTAAAATTTGGGTTCTCAATATCTCTCCCTCCTTCTTTCTCTCTTTTTGTTTTGCTCTATTGTCAGAATATCCAATATCAATAGTCATAAAAATTTGCAAAAATCCTAATTTTTGTCATTAGAACTTATTAGAACTTTATTGTATTGAAGTATCATGGAATTCTTAACTAAATGATGCTTTTGGGAATGGAGAATAAAAGCATTGCATTATTGTATTTAGTACAGAAAGTAGTATATTGTATTCAATTGAAAATCTTTAAATGATTATAAAAGCAGAACACAATTGCAGTGATGAACTCTCAATAGACTGAAATAGAGAGAGGGTTGCTTGTACTTTGCGTTGTATGTTTGTGTAGGAGGAGTGAGGCCACATTCAATGCTGAAGTATATAAAAATCTTTCGAAAAATGTCAGAGGCTGACATTTGTTTTGTCAAGTTGAATGATGAGCTAAACCATGTAGTATTTTATGTATACTTACAGATATATTTGTAGCTACATTGGATAGCAAACTGGGAAACTTTGGAACGTTGGTTGCGATGGTTGAAGTTGGGTCGGGTGGCCGCCTTCACTCTAATGTGGTTGTTCACAACGTAAACTTTCATTCAACCAGTCAGTCAATCAGTCAGTCAGTCAGTCAGTCAGTCATTCGTATGTTTTGCTACGTTTTCAAATGAATGCTTCAATGAATGCTTCATGTTAATTTCTAAAATGTGGGTGGATCGGTGAATGACATGTCATGGTATGGTATGATAAGGTTATATGTTATATGTTATAGTGGATATGATGCGGTTGTCTGAAAGTGTTATGACTTGCTCGCTCAAAATGACAAATAGAGAGAGGAAGGAAAGGAATCAGATATGCTGACTGCTTGCTGAGAATCTGCCATTTAAGTTGTTTTGGAACGCGTATAGGCAGAGAGACAGTTGTAGGGGATAAGCGGAATCGAGTTTAAATCGGAAGCTGCTGTTGACAGCGATAGCAAGTGTGTTTGGCGTTGGCTTTGTACAGGACGAATGAATGTTCATGTAAACTTTCTAAGGTTCTGGTATCACGTTGTTGTTCACTCGTCCTTTCATTTATTCATTTCATTCATTTATAGGTCCTTCTCTATCTATCCGTTCGTCCTTTCGCCCGGCTATATGTGTTGTATATCATCTATATATCCGTCTATATGTTTGTCTTTCAGTCTCTCTACTTTTCTGTCTTACTGAGTTCTTCTTCTTCTTCTTCTTCTTCTAGCATAAATAGTCGACAACGCATGTATTTTATTTATGAGAAACTCAAAACGAAAAGATTTTCTACGAAAGGATACGAACAACGATAACAGCAACAAAGCAACAGCAACAAGGACATGGCAGTATATGATAGGAGTAATGGCGAAACAGCGCATTTTGAAGCGAAGCTGAAAAGGGCACAGACAAAGAACCACACCACATCAGGTCGAGTCAAGCCGAGTTAAGTTTAGTCGGGGTCATGCGGCGAATGATGGTAATGATGGCTAGCTATACCATACAGGGGCATAATAAAAAGACGACAAGCCGGAGGATGTGATGTTGTGGATGAAGGCACAGTAGTTAAATGACATACTTTTTCAAAAAGAATAAAGCAACACAAAACCATACGTGCCATGTGTATCCAACCAACCAACCAACCAACCAACCAACAAACGCACCATTGAACCATCTATGAAATTGGTGTGTGTTTACGGGACATACTACTTACAAACGCAAACACTGTTTACTATACATATTTTGTACAAAAGACCCAAAGCCGAAGTACGACGATGACGACGGTGATGACGGTGACGACGGTGACGACTATAAGAAGAATGAACAAAAGCTGACGCGTATTTATCAAAATGAGGGGGAACAAACAACTTGGTTTCAGCCCACAACCAACACTCCCACCACCACCACCATCGCCACCCACTTGGTCTGTTCCCTTAACCAAAATAAAATCTTACTTTGTGTGTGTGTGTGTGTGTGTGTGTAAGTGAGTGTGTTGATTTTAACAAAGCTTCTTCTTCACAAATTTCATGTGAAACCTCTAAAGGGCGAGAGAAGATTGGAAAGATTGGAAAGTCTTTTCAACTATTGTACAATAAGTATAAGTTGAGGGTTCTTATTGCCTACAACTATTTACGCGTTGCTATTTTGTGTTATTGTTCTTTGGGCTTGTTCGATCCTTTTTCGTTATTATCCACTTCTTTTCCTAATCATCATCATCATCATCATCATCATCTTCTTTGTGTTGTTTTCATTTGCTTTGATGATAGTCATAACAATAATATGGATAACCACATACGGATAATGACAGTGAAAGATTCTAAAAGAGGAGGACAAAAACAGGGAATGGGAATGGGAATGGAAATGGTCATATCTATTGTAGATTAAAATACATTGAGAAAGTAGTTTTCAACATAGTTAATACTTATGTATGCATGTATGTATGTATGTATGTATGTATGTGCGTGTAGTTATAAATTTAAAATAATATATGTATGGTATATCAACAGCCCTTAATATAGAAGATAATCATTTTTCACACAATTATTAAGCCAATAAAAGACAAGTTAAGGGTTAAGTATTTTATTTTTAAGTGTTTAAAATGTTTCCCCAGAGTGTCTGACACTTGTGATTATAATTTCATATATTTTACATATTTATATTTGCCGATTGAAGTGTGCTGTTCTCTTAATGTAAATAAATGATTTAGTTTTTAGTTTATCGAAAGATTTAGTTCAGTAAAAACCTTATAAGGAAATTATTTGTGAAACTAAAACAAATACAAAAAATATACAATATATAAGGTGAAAAAATCTTAAGACACGTTGTGTGTTGTAATTGATTGAAAAAACTTTTGTTGTTCATTCAAAGAAATGGCGGACAATATTTACTCAACAAATGTATCGACAGATCATTTGCTTGAGTGGGTAAATGGTTGTCTTCAATCAAAATTTTCAAAAATTGAAGAGCTGTGCACTGGGGTGGGTTATTGCAAGCTTATGGAAATGCTGGTTCCCAATTCGATTGCAATGAATCAAGTCAAGCTTCTTGCAAACCTCGAACGTGAATATATTGGAAACTTTAGGGTTCTGCGAGCGGCATTCACCAAAATGAATGTTAAAAACAAAAAATTTCGAGTTTATAAACTTATAAAAGGAGAATTGCAAGAACATGTTGGGTTAATTCAGTGGTTCAAACATTTTTATGAAGCCAATCACCAGGGAAAAAATGCGAAAAGTGCGCCCAACGGTTCGGATTCACTGGCAGCGGCGGATAATCTGCCCAGCTCTGAAACTTATAACGTCGATTGTGGTACCTCTGGAACTTCAAGTCAAATGCTGACCGCAGTGGAAACATCAACAGCGGCGGACAATATACCCAACTCTGAAACTAATAACGACGCCTGTAGTACCTCTGAAAGATCAATTGGAATGTTTACTCCAGTGGAAACATCAACAGCGACGGACAATCTACCCAGCTCTGACACTAATAACGACGCCTGTAGTACCTCTGAAAGATCAATTGGAATGTTTACTCCAGTGGAAACATCAACAGCGACGGACAATCTACCCAGCTCTGACACTAATAACGACGCCTCTGGAAGTTCAAATACAACAACAGCTAGGCCTATCGCACGGGTGCCTCCACGCATGGGCACCCGCCCAAATTACTATATGATGGATCTGGAGAGAGAAAGAGATTTTTACTACTCAAAGCTACGTAATATTGAAATTCTTTGCCGAAATTATGAAGATGTCTCGGGTACCCCATCTTTTGTGCGTCATGTATTGGAGATTTTATATGCGGTAGAGGATGGTTTTGCGCCACCACAAACAGAAGACGAGGATGGTTTTGAGCAACCACAAACAGAAGACGAGGATGGTTTTGTGCAACCACAAACAGAAGACGAGGATGAAGATTAAAAAAGGACAAGTCGTTAACCACTATCACCATCACTACCACCGCTACCTCCATTATCAATAAATTACAACAGCAACAACAGCAACAACAAGCCAACAACAACAACAACACATGTATTTTAGAACTAAAGAACATTTCAATAAGACGACATTCATTTGAAGTTAAACAAATCGCATGTATTTAATACACACGAATGCATAAGAGACACAGCTGAAAGATTTTGTATGAAAATCATTCTGAAGTTGGGTGAATTATTATTATTTTTTTTTTTTTTGAAACGGAAAAAAACTCGATGAAAGAAATACAAGGCACTAAATAGTGTCGTAACATCTAAATTTTAATGTCACAAAAAAAAAAGAGAGATTTTTCTTATATTTACATATTCATGATATTTTCTCTTCTAAAATTTTAATTTTGTTAAAAAATATGATTACAAATAAGAATATAAGCATGTTGTTTTATTTGTCACAATTGTTTCCTACCAACATTAAATCAGTTTTTTCCCTTAAATCGGTGAAACATGATCGAGCGGAGTAATTTACAGCTAGAAATAGACATTGACACCAATCAAAAAAAAAAAAAAAAGATTAAAAACGCTGTCTGTATTACGACAACCACGCCACCTGCGGGGTCTAAGAATCATACAGATGATCCCATAACTCCAACAAAAAAATTTCATCAAAAGATGTCGGAAAACATCATGCCGTGAACTGCTTCCCTACATCACACTGCATTAATAGCTGCACTAATTTTTGATACCAACGACTTTGGTCATATGATTACCACGGCATGATGTTTTCCGAAATCTTCAACAATCATCGTCATATTTCAGCTAATTTTCACAAAATCTTAATGATTTATGCACCTAAAACCTTTCTGATGAATCGCTCTGTTTATTGGTGAAAACCGAAAAAAAAAACTTTCGGTACTTTTTAAATTTATCGCTTTCAGGCAGACATCATGGCGAAGGACCTTTCTTTTTCATATATGTGTAGACTTAACATTTTGAAATTTGCACTTGTATTTATAAAGAAAATGAAGAAATTGAAATTTGTAAGTTAATTTTGTTTTAAAATCAAAATTTTTACTTGTAATCTCTCTATTGCTAACACGCACCAATCACTTATAGATATGACTCTCTCTATATGTGTCAGCAGACACAAGTCATTAGGAAGTTACTCATGTTTCGAACACCAAAAACTATAGTTTAGATATTTAACAAGAGAATTGTCCAAGGTAAGTATCAGTGCAGCCCAATGCAGTCCAAGTGACAGAAGACAACGCGCAGTGTTTAGATTTTCAGTTGCAGAGGGTATCAAAGGTAAGTGGAATGTTGAAAGTGTACAGGTTTATTGGTTGAAACCGTTCCAACGTTTACAAATAGAAAGGTAGAACAGTTTAAAATTGGCTTTGTAAGACCCTGTGACAAGCAACGAAGTGGACAACCGGTTGAAGTTGCAACTTCCTCCCCCGAATCTAGCATTAACGCGGTAATTCAGGGCAACAGGCTTATTACTCTTGGATTGATAGCTGAAGAAGTGCACGCGAGTATTGGAATTGTCCATAACAATAATTCAGTATAAGCTGCAATACAAGAAAACTTGTTCCAAGACACTTTACGGAAGCCCTCAAAGAAACAGGATTTTAAATCAGTCAACCCAGATAGAGAGAGATAGAGAGAGCCCACACCTCGCCCCATCGGACAACACTTTGTTTGAATCCCTTAAAGATGCTCTATGTGGGAGACATTTTCGATACAATGAAGAAATTAAAAATCAGGTGCAAAAGTGGCTTCCTGATAAACCCAAACAATTTCATACCAGAGGCATACACACACAAATCAGAAGAGCGATGTTGCTGGGGACTATTGTGAAAAGTAGTAATAAAAAAAAACGTCTAACATGTTGGACAAGGCCCCAAGCTTGTTTAAGCCCTAATGAAATAGTATTAATCGCGTACTTTTACTCTATTTCTAGGATTTGTATTTCATTGTTGTAAATCCCAGACCTTAGAATTTTTCACTCTTTTTCTATTATTGGCAAGACGGCACACTCAATATTTGGCAGTGACTGTTTTAAAGTCAAATTTTTCGGAGAAGTTGTACCACATCACAATTTTCTCAACTACTATATTAAATTTAAAGTTGATAGAAGACTCATATGGAAAGAGTAAATGACCTCGAAACGGAAAGAATTATGTATGAAGACCAAAACTGTCTACTTAGCACTCATTCTAAACTTCGCCTTGTGTATAAATTAGTTATTTCCAAGGCAATCATAAAACTGGTGTGGACTTATGGACTCTTCGTTTTGGGTTGCAGTTATGAATTTATCTTAAAATCATCACTTTAAAGATGTGGAGGAGCAGAAAGGGAGTCATATGAGAAAGGAGATTAAAGAAAAATTCTTCAGCAAAACATCTTTTGTGGAGCTTGGCAAAATCAGACTCTTCCGATTTCTGGAAAGATAGTCACACATACAAGGGTTATTTAAAAATTATGATTATTTTTCGATAGCCCAAAAATTTCCACTACCATCATAAACAACAACACTAAAAGCAGCAGCTAATAAATGCTAGTAACGTCAACCAACAAACTAAAAACTTTTCGCAAAGTATCTGAGAATGTTAACATCAATTTGTCCGTCAATCTGACTGAAGACTTAGTTTTCGCATTGATTTGACGGAAAATAATAAAATAATGCAATTACAATATCAGCAGTATTGCAAATAAGACCAATTCAGAATGGCACCACTCCGATAAAAGACATCCTGGCAGCATTTTCATTTACCTGTGAATGTTCATTTCCAATGTTGGTAAGAATGTAAGTAAATGACGCATGCGGCATTAGTGGTTTTAAGTGAAGCGCAAGTGCACGTGTAGGCAAAAGCCAAGCCATTCTAAATAAATTAAATGAAAATTATATGTTTCTTGTGCGTAGTAGTTTCTATGTGGTAGTAAAAAATATTCATTATTAGTGGTAATGCAGGCAGGTAATGTTAGACTAATATTTTTCGTTATTACCAAAATAAACACCAAGCATTTGCGTCAGTAATATTTACTTACATATACATATGTATATGCAATAGCTTAACTAAAATTTCATTTAATTAATTTCTCCTTAACTTTTGGATGTTTTTTGTAAGTTATCATATATTTTTTACTGCATCTTATATTTGGTATGTCCCAAAGCAGTTTTTGGAAGATTTGAGCAAAGGTAGACACTCCAATTGGGACTTTCGTGTTCATCGCGTCATTATGCTGGACGCTGTTTACAAATCTTTCGAGCTCTGAATGTGCCCATTAATTCGCGTATGTTGTCCGATATATTATCGCGTCTAGTTGAGACTGTAGCCGAACAGGGTGGAGACATGCAGGGTTATGTTACAGAATTGCTGCTTACGCTCGAGGCAGCAGTGGATAGTCTGGATTCTGATTTTAGGCCTTCGGATGCTATGAAGGATATGTTTAAGAGTACACCAAATCTTAATAGTAAAGATGGAGGAACCAATTCTTTATTGCGTGGTAAGAAATCACCTTCAGGCATGACACCACAAACTTCAAATTTCTCTATACCAAGTCATGGACGCAGCACAAGTTATTCGGTTTGCTATTGCGGACGCAAGGCAAACAATTCACCATGTGATAAACAGGGCTCTGATTTTAGGCCTTT